>CAUYQV010122467.1:0-21767 GCA_963574575.1 Galagoides demidoff | reverse complement strand
GCCATGGCATCACAGCTCACAGCAACATCCATCTCCTGGGCTCAAGCGAGTCTCCTGCCTCCGCCTCCCAAGTAGCTGGGACCACAGGCGCCCACTACAACACCCGGCCATTTTTTGGTTGCAGCCATCATTGTTGTTTGGCGGGCCCGGGCTGGGGATTCGAACCCGCCACCTTAGGTGTACGTGGCTGGCGCCTTAGCCGATTGAGCCACAGGCGCTGAGCCGAGACCAAGGCATGTTAAGATGGAAATATTGATAGCTGCATGAGGTAAGCAAGTGAAGGAGACATCAGGGTATTTGACCTGGGGGAGTGGTCAGGGATCTGGAGGGCTGGCCATCTGGATCTGTGAGTTAGCAGTGTATAGATGGCATTAAAGCCTGCAGTTATGCCCTAGAGGGCTCAGGGGAGGACAAAGGGGCTAGGACTGCAGGGTGAGCCCCCTGGCATTTAGAGGGGTCTGGAGAAGGAAGAGGGGCCAGAAGGAAGGCAGCCAGGAGCATGTGCTTGTTGTCTAAGGTGGAGTGTGCCAGTGAGTGGCTGGGGGAGTGAGCAGCTGTGTTGGATGAGGTCAGCTAGGACTTTAGAAAAAAGATTTGGCCCCCAGCTTTGGCAAGAGGGAAGTAAGGATCTGAGCCCTCGAAGAGTGGTGGGGATGGGGCTAACAGGATGCGGGTGGGTAGTAGCCATCCTTTGGGCTCACTCCCTGTGTCAGCATGGGACACCGGGGAAGGAAAGGAAGTGGCTGTGCCATCCATGGAGAAAAAACACCAGCCAGTTATATGTAATTCAGAAGGAGGACTGAGAAGCGGGGAATTCACATGGTTTGGTAGAAAGGGCCAAAGATGAGCCCTCTGGAGCACTAGCCCCTGTGCCTTGGGGAGCTGTGGCATGAGCCCAGTGCTACATCTAGTGCTGGAGGACAGTGCCTGGCACTGGGATGTGCCCTGTGAATATTAGTTGAACAAATGAGTAAGGAGAGAGTGAATGTCTGAACCGAGATGTGGGACCCAGCCCTTCTTCTTGCTGCCTGGTATTTTGGTCCTGGTCCTGCTTTGTCTTGCTTTGTAAAACACAGGGATCAGGTCCTGGCAGAACTTTCTCACTTGGGGTTCACAGACCACTGTGGGAACCAGCAATGGAAGACTGTGAACCATCTGAAATTCCATAAAAATATTGGGCATGTGTGCATTTTCTGAAACTCATGTGGTCCAGAAGAGACCTCCCAGGTCAGTTCTTCCAACTTCAGCCCTAGGCATAAGCCTTGAGAATACACTGGAAAGTTGAGAGTCAGGGAGAAGCCTAGCTCTCTTGCTCTTACTTATGGGGAGATGTTGATGAATGGCAGCAAAATGCCAGTGCTGTGTAAAGTAGTTAAACAAAAATAGGAGGCAGCTTTATTTGCAGAGATCATGACATATTATATTTTATATTGAAAAAAATCTTCCCTGGCCTAGGAGGAACCCGTGTGGTGTATTTCGGTGGGTAGTGGGCCCTTTTGTTCTGGGGCACATGGGACAGCCTAGTCCCTGCAGGTGGGAGGTCGGGCTTAGGGGTGCTTCTTATCTTCTGGGGTGTACAAATGCAGGCTTTTATTAACTCAGTTGTGAATAACCCAGCATTTCCTGGGCACACATGTGTGGTGCTGACTGTAGGTACTGTGGAGAAGAGGTTCAGCCCTTGCCAGCTGCTTGTCTCTGCTTAGAGTCCGTCTCCAGCGCTGGAGGCCTGGGGAGGGTGGCAGAGTTGGGGCTGGGCTCTGTCCTCCATTCCCTCACTCTGGGGTGGTGCCTCATCCTATGCAGAGCCTCACCCTGCACTGGAAGGCTCTGAAGGCACCTGGGGGCAGCCCCTCATGAGGGGCGGTATCTTCTTACACACCAGATAGTGCACTAAAATGAGTTGGGGGTTGCACAGTGGAGATGGGCCAAGGAGACAACCTGATATCTGTGTCTCTGCAGGTCCATCTGGGGTTGAAGGAATTGGTTCAGACATTCAGGGAAGGCAGGGGGTACAGGTTATCTGGAGAACCTCAATGTCCCTCTGTTGTGGGTTAAAAGCCCCTGTCCTCTGTAGGGGCCGAGGGGCCACCTTGGATGTGAACCAGGAGCATGCTCAGGCTAGCAGCATGGACTTTGCTCTGTGAAGCTTGTTGACAGTGCTGGTTTCAGACCTAATTCTCTCTCTCTCTCTCTTTTTCCCTGCCTCTGCTTAGTTGGCTGGAGTCGTCTTCCTTGGAGTCGGGCTGTGGGCATGGAGCGAAAAGGTAGGTGTTACTGTTACTAGCACCCTGAGCATCAGGCAGCCCCAACTGGATTCGTTCAACTTTAATTTTCCTTTCCTCCAATCTGTTCCCTGACAATGAGCATTTCTTGTGCAGTGTGAAGGTTTGTAGCCATTAATTTTCACGGAACCATCTCCCGGCTGCTCTGCTCCCTAGTGGCAGGGGTGTTGAATTGTAAGCCCTATGATTGTGGAGAGCCTTCTTTTCTGTTTCCAGTTACCCCCAGTCGCCCCAGGCTTCTTTGCAGCTGTGCCCAGCACAGGCTTGGGGCTGAATTCTTGACCCATCTATGCCTCTGGGGTCTGGAAGCAGTCCCTGAACACAGTGACGTTTGTTCCTGAAGCTCTTGTCCTAGTCCACAGAAAGAATCCCTGAGAACTGGGAGCAGGGCTGGGTGGTGTGCCCCTGGGCACCCTGTGGGGCAGAGGCAGGTCTTTAAGCACCTGTGGAGGGGTGATAGAGAGGGGAGACTAGGTAGGCTATTGTCTGGAAGGACTAGGGGTAGGCATAGCTGGGAGTGAGGGGGAGACTAGAGTATGGGTGGAAGGAGCTGCTGCCTCTTGTTGCCATGTGGAGGTCCTGAGGGCTGAAAAGGGCCCTCACTATAGGGCCAGGACGGAGGAAGAGGAGAGGTGTGGCAGGAAGGGATGGAGCAAAATGGAGCAGGCTGGGCAGGAAACAGTGGGAACTAAAGCTTTCTCTAGAGCCTTAGGCCTAGCTCCCTCTTCTTTTAGTGGAACCTCCCTTTGTTTGGGTCTGTGGGCTTTCCCACCATGACCTTAGGGACTCAGTAAGACCCATTTTCATGTTTGGGTGGCCTCTTGAAGGGCAAGAGCTGGGGTGTGCAATATTCATCTGCCCCAGTGACCCAGAAGCAGGTGCAATCTGTGGCTTATAGCGCCATCGTGTGGCCTTTAAGAGAGTTTATTTAGGTGCATAGATTGAGGATGGCTGGCTAGGAAGCACAGATGCTTAAGAAGGGAAGCCAGCGATCCACAGTGTAGTAGTTTCAGGATCATTTATATAGTCAGAGCTCAGGGAAGATTAACAGAATTTTAGCATCTTTCCTTGTAAGGCCTAATGCATAGGTACAATGATCTGAGTAATCGAGATAGTTTTTTTCTTTCAGGAAAGGTATATTTAACACTCCACACTGAAAAGTAACTGTCATGGGTAACTGTCCATGGTCTTGGATGCCATCTGGCCTGAGTTTGGTACAGGACAATGACGGAGACAGCTAATCTATAGCAAAGTTTAGCTGGAAGCTGAGAGGTCTGGTCTTCCTCATCATTTATAGAACAAGAACAATGAAGAAAAGATTAAACTAAAATCTAAGAAGCAGAATTATAAACAAACACTATGTAACTCAGCCCTTGGTGGTTTCAAATCCTGTAGTACTGCTCTGCCCATTGTGGTTTTCATTAGCCATTTTGGACAGTGCAGGTATAGAACACCCACCGACAGTGCTTACCTTTGTCTACCCTTGGTGGGTGTGTTTTCCACAAGTTAGTGGGCTTCGCCATTAATTGAGTGCCAAGTTACAAAGTTGGCCACACCAGGCCTACCTCAGGCACCCTGCAGGCTACCAGGGAAGCCTGGCACCTGCCTAGTGGGGACTCACACAGCCTGGGTGGAGGTCAGGAACCACTTCTGTGAGAACCCTGGGGGTTGAGGTGGGCAAAGATCTGTTGGCCAGAGAGGCCTCTGATGGGATGAGTAGAGGCCTCCCTCTGGCCTGGCTTTTGATGAAATGACTGAGCCTCTGAAGGCACATCCCTGTCCTCAGTGCAGCAGCACGCTTGACTCCCCTCGAGTGTGGGGAGTCTGAGGCTGCCCCATTTTCTCTGCCTTTTCCAGGGCGTGCTGTCCGACCTCACCAAAGTGACCCGGCTGCATGGAATCGACCCCGTGGTACTGGTCCTGATGGTGGGCGTGGTGATGTTCACACTGGGGTTCGCCGGCTGTGTGGGGGCTCTGCGGGAGAACATCTGCCTGCTCAAGTTTGTAAGTGCACAGCCATGGGTGGATGGGGCTAGCGGTGTGGGCCCTGCTGGGCAGGGGTTATATGTTACATGGTACAAGTGGGGAGCAGTTTTTAGAAGCCTCCTCCAGGCCCCAGCTGCTGCCCTACAAAATGGTAAGGTTTCAGGAAAAATCAGATGAGCTGACTCCACAGCCTGGGAGAAGTTGTTTCCCCTTGGTTTTTAGCCCCTGGTAGGAGGAGTCAGCTGCTCCTAGGCCAGCATTCCTCCCCTTTTTTTGCCTTTTATCTTCCTTCAGAAGTTCTGAGGGAATTGTTTGTTTGCTACCCACCTTTGGCCTTCCTGGCTAAGATCAAAAGATGTTACCAGTTAAGAAATCATTTCCCTTATCCAGGGTGTGTGAATCTGTTGGATGTGCAGTGCAGAATCCTTAATTTCCTGGCAGAACTGTGAGTTACTAAGATTTTAGTTTTATATTTAGATACAAATTCATTTTTAAGTGCATTCAGTTAGAATTAAATAGCATCTATAGGGGAAAATGCATCATCTTTTTTTGTGCTGTATTATGTGTTAAGTATATTAGACCAAGCTTTTTCTTTCCTGGGCTTAATTTAAAGAGTAAAGAACATGGGATTTTTCTTCTTAGTTTGTTTCTTCTTTAAAAATATTACATTTAGTATCTCGTTTCTGTGTGAACAGAGATTATGTTCTGGAGGGCTGCGCGTGCATTCACGTGTTTCTCCTCTGTTTTACTTTGAAAGACTCCTCCAGTTTTGCCAATTATGACAAAACTGCTTAGTGCCTGGTACGGCCAATGATAATGGCTGTGAGAACACAGACTCTGCAGGTTGGGAGTCTGCTCTGATGGGAGGGGGTGTGGACCTGTGGCTCCAGTGGCAACACTACCACAGTTTGTGGCTAGGGGCAGCCAAGCTTCTGGAGAGGTCTTTATGCCACCGGTAGTCATATACTTACTGTACAGAGTGGGTCCAGATAATGTTGGCACCTCCAGAGTTGTCATGAGACCTGCCAAGGAACTCACATGTATTTCTTGAGCTGTGTGACCTCACACAAGCTACACACCTGACTGAGCCTGTTTCCTTGTCCTGAAAGTGGAGGTACCAGATAAGTTTTCTAGGGTCTTGGGTGGTTGTGTGTGCACAGGGAGTGGTCAGGTTATGTCTGGGGCACAGTTTTTATTCTTAAGGAGGTGACACTTTTGGTGGGGAAGGACAGCCATTCATTGGAGAAGTGATATGCATTCCCTCTTGTCCAGTGAGGAGGGCCGCTTTATAGGAAATTATTGACACATTGGTTTGGAGCTTTCACACACTTTTTCATTCATTTGGCTGTTACCAAACAATGCAGTGACCTGGGTAGCGGTGACTATTTGCTTTTTATAGATGAAGTGAAGTTGCCCAGAGTCACCTAGGGTCCTAGCATGGGTCCCTCAGGTGCAGAGCCCACACTCTCTGTGGCAGGCTGTGGTTCTGCACCAGGCAGGGTGTATGTGTGTGTGTGTGTGTAGGCTGGGCTGGTGGCGTGGTAACTCTCCTTCCATTCTCATGCCCGTGCAGTTCTGTGGTGCCATCGTGCTCATCTTCTTTCTGGAGCTGGCCGTGGCCGTGCTGGCCTTCCTGTTCCAAGACTGGGTGAGGGACCGGTTCCGGGAGTTTTTCGAGAGCAACATCAGGTCCTACCGGGACGACATCGACCTACAGAACCTCATTGACTCCCTTCAGAAAGCCGTAAGCAGCACCCCCCGTGGGCTCTCTGCTGGAGCATGTGCCGTCCTGCCAGCAGTCTGTCTGTGCTGCTCCAGAGCAGAGGCTGGGGGAGAACATGGGGACCTCCCTCCTGGGTTTCCTGCTTGTTCCTTGGTGGGCAGCAGGGAAGGAAAGGGCTGCCTCCACCTCTGGTCAGCTCAGTTTTGCCTTTTCCTGGTTGCCCAGCAGTTTGGGCTCTCTCTCAGTTTGGACCCCCCCCCCCCTCATTTGGACTGGACAGGCAAGTCCAGTTGGCAGGTGTACAGCCACCCTCACCAGGCGCCCACCCCTCCCCTGCTCTAGAAGGGGGCCCAGATCCTTTAGCCCTGCCCAATAGCCATGCAGGCTGTAGTCCTCTCTGGAAGCGCTGTGGGTAACCAGGGTAGAGGGCCCCCAACCCTGGGCTTGTGACTCACTGTCTGAGACTATTTCCGTCTCCTTCCTCACCCAGACCTTTTCCCCTTCCCATTTGAGAAGGCAGAGCTGCCCAGAGGAAGCTTTCTCAGATGGAGAGGAATGTAACCTCCCTGGAATATGTCCCCAGGGGGGTGTCTAAGCAGTCCCAGGCTGTGGCCTTTATTCCATCTGGCCCTGTCTCCCCTCCTGTGTGACTGCACCTGGAGGCTTACACCACGGCCCCAGGCCCCCTGGGAGGAACCCACTCCCTATCCCTGTTGGCCTTTGGGAGGCCCTTCTTTAATCTTTGTGCTGCCTGAAAGCCCAGCTTCCTCAGGAACTTTTTATATGGAACATTTTGGTTCTGATAAGAAAATAAATTAGAAAGCATTAAAAATAACTATGACCTACTTTCATTATTTTATTGTTTTATCTATTATTTATTTAGTCTCATTCTGTTGCATAAGCTAGAGTGCCATGGTATTAGCCTAACTCAACAGCAGTCCTCCTGCTTCAGCCTCCCAAGTAGCTGGGACTACAGGTGCTTGCTACTATGCTCCACTAATTTTTCTATTTTTATTTATTTTTTATTTTTCCTTTTTTTTTTTTATTTTTTTTTGAGACAGAGTCTCACTCTGTTGCCCTGGGTAGAGTGCTCTGGCATCATCATAGCTCACTGCAGCCTCCTGAATACCTGGGACTACAGGTGCCTGCCACAACACCTGGCCAGTTTTTCTATTTTTAGTAGAGATGGGTCTGGCTCTTGCCCAGCTGATCTTGAACTCCTGAGCTCAAGTAATCCACCCACCTCTGTCTCCCAGAGTGCTAGGCTTACAGATGGGATCCCCTATGCCCTGCCCAATTTTTCTATTTTTAGCAGAGATGAGGTCTCACTCTTGCTCAGGGTGGTCTCAAACTCCTGAGCTCCAGCTATCCTCCTGCCTCAGCCTCCCAGAGTTCAAGGATTACAGGTGTGAACCACCTCACCCAGCCTGACCCAGTTTCATTATTAACCCAAATTTGTTTACCCTTATTTCATGTATCATGAGATCAGCAAAAACCATTTACGTGAGCAAAGATCCTTCCTATATTGTTATTGTTGACCTTTTTTAGTCTGTGACTGTCACCAGATTCTATCCATTTTCAGATGTTGCTCCACGTTTTAGTGCCACAGTTCTTTTTTCATTTTCTCACAGGCTTGCTGGTTCCCGTGTGCTAGAGTACCTTGCCTTGCCTTAAAGACATTGTAGTTTTTTTCCATAGCCTTCTTTTCCTTTTAAAAATAAAATTTCCCAGAGGCATTCAGTAAATTATGGAGATTTCTGAGGTGAAATATTAGGTAATCATTAAAGCAACTAGAACAATGGGGAGTAGGGAGATGGGATTTTACTTTAGAAATAAAAAAGGAAAGTGGGGGGGGGCAGAAATCCCAGTAGTCATTTCTTATGATTGCTGCCATGACTATGATGACGATGTCGACTGTAAGTACACGGGCAAAATCAAAATCTGCTCGTGGGTGAAGTTGCTCTTAACTTCACAGTGATGCTTTCAGTGTGTTTGGTTTTTAGATTTTTTTAAGACAAGTGAGGGTTTTCTTTGCAGCTCCACCAGATAATAGGAAGGGAGGGCAGAGGCCCCAGGTAGGGGGCCAGAGCTGTGATTGTGTTACCCATTTACCCCAATGCTATGTCTTTTCCTTGGGAGTAGACATTCCCCAGCTGATTTTTGTAAAAAAGCAAAAAATGGAACCAAAGCCAGCCTGGAAGTTTCTCAGGAAGACAGTGGCCATGAGGAAATATTCTCTCAGGGGCAGTAGAGGGCCACATCAGAGGTGTAGGGGTGGGGAGAGGGGCTCAAAGGAGAGGACTGGGCAGCTGGGGCTGCAGAGTGAGACAGAAAGGGCAAACTCCTGGCTGAGCCCAGTGCTGACACCAGGGGGAGCCCCTGAGTCAGCCTTGTGTGTTGGATACAGGAAGTGCCTTGGCCACTGTTTATTTCCTTTTTTTCCTTTAAATTTATTATTTATTTATTTTTAGAGATCGAGGTCTTGGTATGTTATCCAGGCTTGCTTCCAATGCCTGGACTCAAGCTATCTTCTCACGTAGCTGAGACTATAGGTGCATGCCACTGCACCTGGCAACACAGTTTCCTTCTTAAAAAGGCTGCCTATCTCCCTAGCTCAGCACCTCTGTGCACATGGGAGGTAGTGGGGTAGGCCTTGATTTCTCTGGGTGACTCTGGTGTCAGCAAGACTGGAATCCTGTGCCAGGCAGCCTGGGTTCTGGCTCAGCCCCTGATGGTTCTGGTTGTTGTGATTGCAGAACCAGTGCTGCGGGGCGTTCGGCCCTGAAGACTGGGACCTCAACGTGTACTTCAACTGCAGTGGTGCCAGCTACAGCCGTGAGAAGTGTGGGGTGCCCTTCTCCTGCTGCGTGCCGGATCCCGCGGTGAGTTGGCCTGTGCTTGGGCATATGGAGCCTATGTCCCTCCAGAAGCCCTACAGTTCCTGAAGCTCTTGTGGCTCTGAAATCTATGTATAAGTTCTTGTGGGCCCAGCTCTGGCTCTAGTGTTCTGGGTGAAGCAGGAGAAAAATGGTACTATGCCTACCTGGAGGGGCTGTCATTGTGGCATCTGGCCAAGATGCTATGAGTGTAGCAATCCCTGGTTGGCCCTATTTAGTGTTCTGTCTTTGGAGAAAATGCCCGGTACTCAGAAGTTCACAGGGGCTGTGGGGATACTTGTCACTGTTTAGGGGACAGCATCTCAGTAGTGGAAGATTATTTCCTGTTCTTTCTTCACCTGTTTTTACCTGCAGTCAAAGGCACAGGTCCTTGGGTTGCAGAAGCTGGGCTCCTCCCATGGAGGAGCTCTGAATTTTGCCTGAACTGAACCTGAGCAGAACTCAGTTCTTTGTGAGCTTTCTGTTCAGTTAGGCAATGCTCAGTATTGGGTCACAGGGCTCTGAGGAGGCAGGGAGGGCATCGCCACTATTACATGGGCAAGTTCCCAGCCTGGAGAGGCGCAGATGTGCTGGAGTTGCTCAGCTGGTGTCTGGAGTCTCCACTGTGACTGAAATATTCTAGTCTAGCAAGTGTTGCTTTTAGCAAGTGTAACCTTTACCTCCTAGCAGAGAGATTGACAAACTATGGCTCAGGGGCCAAATCTGGTCTGTTGTTTTTCTATGACTTAGGAGCTAAGAATGCTTTCAGCTATTTTTAAATGGTTGAAAATAAGTCAGAAGGAGTATAATACTTTGTGGCACATGAAATTCAGATTTTGGTGTCTATGAAGTTTTCTTGAAATGCAGCCATGCTTATTCATTTACACATCGTCAGCATCTGCTCTCATGCCACCACAGCAGAGTTGATTCTATGTGTGAAATATTTACTCTCTAGCCCTTCACAGAAAAGGTTTGCTGACCTCTATCCTAGCCTGAAACGTTAATTGGCAGCATGACTGAAGGACATGAGCTGTAAAATGGAATTTGCACAGGTGTTTGCTGGTACCTGGTTGTGACTTTTCTAGAACTTCCTACCACCAGCTTCTTGAGAGACCAAAAGTGACTTAAAAGTGACTTAATTTTTTTTTTTTTTTTTAACAGCAAAAAGTTGTGAACACACAGTGTGGATATGATGTCAGGATTCAGGTGAGAACTGCAATATGTACAACTTGAAGAGTTCTTTAGATTAATAGTTCTTTAGCTTTTATTCTCTATAGTCCAACTTCCTGATTTAGCACAAGTGCAAACTGAAGTAGAAAAACCAGGGGTGGTTAAGCTCCAGGTGCTTTCTAATCTGGGAGTGAGCTGAACAGGGGCACAGTGGCCACACCAACTGCTTCCTGAGCTGGTGGCAAACCCCCAGGAACAGTGATAGGTGGAGATTTCAAGCCCTATAAACTATAATCCCCAAACTTAGCAGTTATTGCATTAAAGAGATGGGGTGGGGCTGGGCACAGTGGCTGTAATCCTAGCCCTTTGGGAGGCTGACGTGGAAGGATTGCTTGAACTGAAGAGTTCAAGACTAGCCTTGGTAACATAGTAAGACCCCATCTCTTTAAAAATAAAAATTATCTGGGCATGGTGGTATGTGCCTGTAGTCCATGATACTGGGGAGGCTGAGGCAGGAAGATCCCTTGAGTTTCAAGCTACAGTGAGCTATGGTCATGCCACCATATTCTAGCCTGAGCAACAGAGCGAGACTCTGTCTCTTAAAAAAAAGAGGTAGGATGGAAATGTTGAGAACAAAGACTGCCTTTTTGTGAGGCTACTCGGATCCCCAGGAGCTGTCTTTTATGGAGGGGTTCTGGATAAAGCTGCAGGAATGTGTGGCTTGGTCTGACCTCCATGTGGAGACAAGGTGAGAGACTGGTCTGGGGTGAGGCTCTTTCCTTCAGGCTGCAGGGAGTGTGAAGAGTGGCAGCACCCACCCCAGGGATATAGACAGAGCTTTCTACCCCACTCTAGGCCTTGTTCTGGTGTGGTCTTTGGGGTGATAGGAAAGACTACTGTTCTAAAAGACAGGGGTGTCGGGGAATCTACAGAGACCCTTCCTGTTAGCCATGGACACAAGGTATGTGTCCCTGCAGCCTGGAAAACTCAGCATCCTCCTTCAGTAAGCGCCATTTCACAGGAATGAGTGCTATAGATTGAAAGTTCATGTCTTCACCAAATTCTGTGTTGAAACCTACCTCCCAGTACAATGAATTTTGAAGATGGGACCTTTGGGAGATGATTAAGTTGTGAGGGCAGAGCTCTGAAGAATGTGCCCTTACTTATGAAGGAAACCCTGGAGAGCTTATTCACCCCTCCCACGAGGTGAGGACACTGAGAATGTGCTGTCTGTGAGCTGCAGAGCAGGGCCTTACCAGACACGGAACCTGCCAGCACCTTGCTTTTGGACTCCCTAGCCTCCAGAACTAAGAGAGAAATTTCTGTTTATAAGCCACCCAGTCTATGGTATTTTGTTATAGTAGCTTGAATAGACTAAGAGATCTGTGCTGATGTCAGCTTCCACAGTTATGAATTTGTCACTTATATTACTTCGCTAGGGCTGCTGTAACAAAGCACCGAGTCTGGGTGGCTTAAACAGCAGACGTTTACTTTCTCCCAGTAGGAGGCTAGAAGTCCAAGAGGAAGGTGCTGGGTCAGTTCCTTTTGAGAGCTGTGAGGGAGGAGTCTGTTTGGGCCTCTCTTCTGAACTTGTAGACAGCTGCCCGTGCTGTGTCTGCATGTGGTTTCACTTTGTGCATATCTATGCCCTAATCTCCTCTTTTTATAAGGACACCAGTCACTTGGATTAGGGCCCACCCTAAGGGCTCCATTTTAGCTTGCTGACCTCTGTAAAGAGCCTGTCACCAAATACAGGCACATTCTGAGCTACTGGCGGTTAGGATTTCAACATATGAATTTTGAGGGGACATGATTCTGCCATAATACCGTAGAGTGGATTAATGCATCGGTGTTGTCATGGGGGAGCCTGACAGGTGAAGGGCTGGTACTAATTGCAGTATGTTGGGTGTGCAGTGGAGAGAGTGAGCTGGCTGGTGACAGTTACCTGCTAGCTCTGACTCCTAGAGCCAGGCTTACCTATGGGACACGCTCTAATGGGAAACATTCTGAGAAGCCACTATGCCTTTTTTCTCCTGCTAGCACCTTAGACCCACAGAAGACTAGTATTCCCTTCTCTGAGTTTCTTTAAAGCTGCAGTTCTCAACCTGTGGGTCGCGACCCCTTTGTAACAATGAAAATACACCACAGCATTAGGAAGGTTGAGAACCACTGCAAAGACACATCTCCCTCCTCTAAGCTTTCCTTTCTCTAGATGTGGGCTTTGAGGGTGCGCGTGTTGAGCAAATTGCTCTTTAAATCTCCTGAGGCCGGTAGAGAAATGGGTTGACGATCACAGCCAGGGTCAGACAGGTGTTGTGGTGGCACACTGCCCGGTCATGGGACAGAGCCTGAGACAAGTGCGTGAGTTTCTCCCAGAGTTTCTGCCCATCCTCAGCACCTACCTCCCAGATCCTTCATTCACACTGTACTTTGTCCTGCTCCCATCTGGGGCTCTCTAGGGGACCAGGGTGGGGACACTGTATGTGGCACCAGCTCAGTCTGCCGTGATGTTTTCTTGTAGCTGAAGAACAAGTGGGACGAGTCTATCTTCACAAAAGGCTGCATCCAGGTGCTGGAGGGCTGGCTCCCAAGGAATATTTACATTGTGGCCGGTGTCTTCATTGCCATCTCACTGCTACAGGTGGGTTGAGGAGCCTGTAGGATTGATGGGTGGCCTTTTTTATTTGAGGGAGGTGGGCTGTTAACATAGATGTTTGTCTAGCTTGGGCATGATGTTAAGGTATTTTATAGAAAAAAGAAAGGGATCCATTTGGATGTCCAGGGCTGAGTGTGTGTGTGTGTGTCTCAGTCTCAGGAGCACAGTGGCTTCCATCGAAGTTGTGTGTTGGGTCTGGGTCCAGGACAGGCTGTAGTCATTCTCGTTCTCTCCCCATGGTGCTACCTAATGAGAGGCCTCTAGGTGGGGTGGGGTGGGACAGTGTGACCCTGTGCAGGTCTTGAGAGGGACTGGTAGGCTTCATAAGGGTACATTTCTTTTCTGGAGGATGGAGTCTGGGGTGCCCTCTGGATGAGGCTGCTTTGGGGTCTCTGCCTGCTGATGAGAGGGTAGTGGTAGAATTTAAAGAGGTGTAAATAGCTGCAGAGTGGAGGCGATACTGCTGGTCAGCTGGGGCTTGAAGAAGGCCTGATACTCAGAGATGTGCTCTTACCCTGGGACCTCTCCCTCCCTGTTCTGGGCATCTGGGTTAGGGCTCTCAGGAGGCTTCCTTGTCCACAGCAGACCCTCTGAGTCCTGCTGCCCCTTAAGGGATCTTTTCCCCTTCAAGGCTGTGTTTGTTCATTTGAACCAGATTTCACTTGTGGAAGGATATTAGTAACCAACGGGGCAGGGAGGCCTGGGGTGAGTGGACTGGCCTGTGTCTGGCAGGTGAAAAATAGGTGGAGAAAGTCAAAATTTCACTGATAGCAGAGAAGATAGGCGTCTTTCCAGTTGTTGCCCAGGCTGTGAGAAGCAGCTCAGGACCTCTGAGCAGCTTCTGAGGCAGCTAATGCCATTCTTAGGTGGAAAACACACCATTTAGAAGATGTTTGACTCCGATTTTGCCTTGAAGAGGGGACTAAGGTGGACAGAGCTGCTGTTACACCTTTCCCCTTCAAAGTAAGACTGACAGAAGCTTCTAGAAAAAGAAAGAAAAACATTTACTGGCAAAGCAGGCAAGGGAATCAGACTTCAGAAGGACCGGCTATTCAAATAAAAACCACAATAGGAATTTAAAGGCAAAAAAAAAAAAAAAAATAGAAAACTTCAAAGGTTAGCAAGTTCACATTAGTCTGTTCTTGGTAGAAAAACATCAGTCTTCCCTCCTGATTTTCCTGTTCACCAAGGCTGGACTTCTATTCAGACATAAAATTAGGGACAGGTTTACAGGAAATGTTCAAAACTTATTCTTTTGGGAATCAAAACCAGTCAGGGTGACCCTGTTATTTTTGGTTTAACCCAGGGACAAGTGTGTCCCGCCCCATGGTCTGTGCTGTGCTTAGTCATGTTGGAGGCAGGGCAGAGTGTCTGTTTGGCTTCTGCGTGCCTACCGTTTGCCTCTTTTAGGCGTTAGGGATACATCAAATTAGACCCCAGGGTTCTCTTTCTTCTGGTGGGTCTGCCATGCTTTCTTGATTGCCAAAGTGTCACTCTCTCTGCATCCTCAGTCTTGGCAGGGTGGGCGAGGGAGCAGCGTGCAGTGGAACGTTCTCCCCTTGCCCTTTGCTTCCTGCCCTTTGGCTTTGGGCCCCAGCACCGACGGCCTCTTACTCTGCTGGCTTTGGTTTCAGATATTTGGCATCTTCCTGGCGAGGACCCTGATCTCTGACATTGAGGCGGTGAAGGCAGGCCACCACTTCTGAGGAGCAAAGCAAGCAAGCGGAGCTGAGCCACGCCATGGAGGCCAACACCCTTCACTGTCGCCAACCTTGTATTCAAGGGGGTGGAGCTGACACACCTTCCCACAGCCAGCACTGTCTTCAGCATCAGTGTGATGTGACCTCTCTGTTTCTGCTTGCTGGTCCTGAAGATTGAGGGACCCCCTTGTTACCTACTCACACTTGGCGACTACATCCCCACCAGGGTCTACCCAGAGACAGAGAATGTGTCTGCATGGGATTGTTGACCCTGAGGGACAGACAGGGCTCATGACCACAGGGAGTGCTTGACTTGGGCCCGGAGCCCACACAGGTCTGCAGGACACCATCTGTTTTGGGTCATTCACATCTGTGGGTGGGCTGTGGGTAGAGGGGCCAGCAGGTGTGGACAGGGCTTCTTGCTCAAGTCAGCAGCCTGGGGCCTTGCTTGTAGCTGGGAAGGAGGAAGGGGCCCTCAGGGACCTCCGAGTGCCATCTGAGTCTGTAGTGGTATGTGTGCATCCTCAGCCATGTCCACATGAAGTAAGCCTGAGCCAGTGTGTGGACTGGTGCCACGGGAGTGCCTTGCCTGCTGCCCCCAAGTCTGTCAGCCATTCTTTTGGGGCAAGAACCCCTAGTCTCAACAGCATTAAGTTCTAATGGCACCAGGCAGCGGTGGGGTGGTGGGCACGGCTCTCCACTGAGAGTCTGCTCTCCTTTTCTTGAAAGTGTGTAAATAGTTTATTTATAGGGGTAAGAGTGTTCTCACCCATTTCTTCATTTCCTCCTCTTTCCTCTGGCATTCTCCTCTGAACAGCCTTATGTGATGTCCACAGCTAGAGCCATCCCATTCAGTTCCCTTGAGTGTCCCAAGAGCCAGCCCACGACAGCTCCTCCTCCCCCTGTGGACACATCCCCTTCCTCCACCAGCCCACCCACATACTCCCTTCTCCCCAGTTTGGCCTCACTGTCTTCTGTCTTGGTGCTACTGAAATTGTCACCTAGAACTTGAATCCTATACTCCCCCCCCCCCCGCCCCCACCAACTATAAGACCAGGAAACCCTAGCCTGAGGATGGCCAGTGTGAAACCTTTGGCCAGGGCCCCTTGTGGCCACATCCCTAGATCTGGCCTCTTTAGCAGCCAGGCCCTGTACCCAGTTGCACACCCCATGCTTGGAATGTTTTATTTCTGACCTTCACGGTGATTCCCCTCAGTGGAATAACTGTGGTCACTGGGCCCACCTTCTTATTGGGGCTGTTCTGGGACTTGCTCTAGGAAATCAAGTTGTCTTATGTACTGAATCGCCCCCGTGGGGATAGCTGGGGTATTCATCCATTTTTGACTGGGCTGCTTCCTGATGCTTCCCTGTAGCTTGTACCACTTTTCTCTTTACTGTCAAGGGACTGAGTGTGACCTGCAGGTTTTTGCTGAAGTGTATATTCTAGTGTGGTGTATACTGGTGACTGTTGATGACTTTTTTTTTTTTTTTAACAATTCTCTGTAGGCTAGGAGAAGAAGAATGCTTGTGTATTTCACGGAAGTATGATGCTTCTCTTTGACTGCCAAACTCTTTTATGGAATATATCTTTATATTAATGGTGTTGTTTTGGTCGTTTTTGTTTTGGGTCACTATCAAGATGGCACTAAGCATCTCAGTGGTAAATTTGGCTGCCAGGGGAACCAGTGGGAGAGGACTAGACCTTACAGAGGGTAGATGGTAAAAGCAATCTATGGTAGACCCAATCTAATGTAAATTTCATTGGCCGTGCCACTTTCCGTTATCCCTCAAATGCAGGCTACAATTAGAACAAGGTGACTTGTGGGTTAGCTACTCCTAGCTCTAAGTCTGAGCTGGATAAACTTTGACTAAAGAGACCCACAGGGGATGTTGTTTTAGGTCCTCTCTGTCTAGCCTGGCAATACTATTTGTTTATGTTTTATTAAATCATAATTTTGTACATTGACACATTTATGGGGTTCAGGGTACTGCTTCAATATACAATGTGAAATGCTTAGATTGAACAGAGTAACACATCCATCAAAATTATACTCATTTCTAAATAGCCTGGTTATACTGTTGATCCCAGTAAAAGAAACTGGGGAATAGTGGACATTGCCACTTGACAAGCTGCGTGTTCTGACCTTGCTGGTCCATTTGTGTATGTGTGGGTGGGGAGGGGGTTAGTGGTGGTACCTCACCAGGTGCCTCTGACCCAGCCTGTGCAGGGAAAGCTGGTGGCATAGACCCTCTCGTAGCTCCTGGCCAGCTGCTCCTACTGACCTGTCCTATCTAGTCACACAGACCTGGTTCAGGATAAGGTCTAGCTTTTTCAAAGGTGGGTCTGTTTTTCAATTAGCTTACAAAACTGTGGGGACATTTTTATCTGTCTTATCTGATGTGAAGCAGTTGCATGAGGAAAGTAAAGAAAGCAAGGACAGGAGTAGGCACATGGAGGTCTTCAGCAGCATGGGCTCACTCTGCACAGAGGCACGGAGCCAGCCCCCAGCTCACTCCCCACCCAGCACCAGCTTGCCCAGAATCCTCACCTTCCCTGTCCTCTGAGCCCAGATGGAGGCTGGTGGGGGCTTCTGCTGCAACACCTTGTATCCACGGTCCATACACATTAAGTCTCATGGTCTTTTCTTATTTTCCCAGCATCTCTCCTTCTGCCCCTCTCTCTGGCCTTCCTTTCTTTATCCTAAAAATTTACCATGGCTCTGTTGCCTCCAGGAAGCTTCTTATGTGGGCTCTCTGTACCCCTCCCTCCACCACCAACCACTCTCTCCATTGGCTGAAAGCTGCTTGTCCAACTGTCAACCCAGGGTCTCTTGTGGCCTCTATAGCACCTGATGGTCTAGACCCTCTTCTCAAAATCTTCAGCATCTGAGCACCAGGCTTTCCACCTCTTTTGATCCTTTCCCATCTGTCCTGCTCAGGCTCTGGCTACAGCTGCCACTGTCCTCACTGGTCTCCAGGACTCCTCACGACATGGACTGTACTGCTGCACAAGAAGCGTGGTTCTTGGATTTCCCACATGAACAACAATAAAAATGTATGTAGAGCCTTTTTGGAAGATAGGAAGTGCTCAGAGTACCTACTAGTTAATAAATTTAGTCACCGGAACTGCTCTGAGCAAGCCATTTTTATGCCTGCAGCTAAGGCTCAGAGGAAGGTAAGTCACTATCAAGGATTTGGAAAGGCTGGATTCAATCCTGTAAGCCTTTTGCCCCAGAACCTCTATGTACAGCTAAAATAGGATGCTTGGTGACCACCACTCCTGAATCCTATGTTTCTACTTGGTTCCTGCAGAGCAAAACCAGCCCGGAGGGCAGAGCCATTCCCTGAGATTATCTAGATCCTTGGATTCTGTGGCAGGTCGGCAGACATTTGGAAAAAGGGAGATCGTGTTGATTCTCCCCTTTCTGTACTTGGATTTGGGGTCCCAGTTGGTTTGAGGGATATGGGAAAAGCCTGATGTTGCTTTGAGGAACTCACTCCCCATCTAGGCTTAGAGCAGTATTTTTTGACTTTTTAAAATCTCACAGCACACTTGAATCTATCATTAAACTTTCACAGCACACTTAAAAATTATGTTCATCAAAAGAAAGAGTAAAGAAAAGAATATACATAATGTACTTTGAACTTCTTTGGAAAATAATTCAATAATCTTTAAAAATTTTTGCAGCATACCGGGTGAAAAATTACTGGCTTACAGGCTCTAGGTCTGGTCAGCCAGCTGACTTCTTTGCAAGGCCACAGCTGTAGGTAGCAGTGGGTGTTCAATCCATAGACTGGTTACTGGTATAGTGTTAGGTGCTTACTTTACCAAAGCAAGTTGGTTGGGAGGGCTGGAGCTACCATCCACCCAGCGAACCTATGATGGGTAGTGTGTGCTGGACAGTGGGTGATCCGACACAGCCTTTCAGTGAGAGTCCATGCAGAGCAAGGCCACTGGAGCGGTGACAGACGTGCACACGGGTGTAGGCTGCTGCGATGTGTAAGGGCTCCCAACAGAGGACATAGTGGCCACTGATAGCTTCTCAGCCAGCAGCCTCAGAAAAGCATAGACTGCAGGGTGCTGAGAAAGGGAGGCTGCAGTGGTCCCAGCACCTGAGGCATTCTGCTGCTATGGGAACATCTCTTTCCTGGCCTTCAGTTGGGGGGCTTGCTGTATCCCTTCACAGGTGAGCCTTGGGCCTTTTTAGCTCTAGGGCCCTCTGGGGAGTGTCTGCCTCAGGCTCACAGAGTTTTTCCATTGTTCTGGACTGTGAGAAATTGTCCCCAACATGGATCTTGATAGAGGTGCTTCCCTGTGCTCATGTTTGTTGTCATGCCCAGGAGGGGGCTGCCAGGCATCCAGGGCAGATGACCCCCTGCAGCAATATTCTCATTCATCTGGGTGCTTTCTCCAAAAACCTAGAGAACTATATACCTTTAGGGCCTTTCCAGGACTTGGCCTTTCCTGCACAAACCTGCATTAAAGGCATGTTCATTTTCAAATGCTTTCAGCATTTCCAAGGTGCCTCAGGAAAACAGGAAGTTGGCATTGTAGGACTGGGGCTGTGTAGCTGTGGGAGGAAGAAGTAGTTCAGTGTACCTTTATACGTATGCTTGTTCTGGTGAAGTTGCTAATCTTACAGATCCCTGTGTTGGAGAAGAGCTGAAAAATTAGTTCTCCACTCGGCTTTCCTTCTGAGCACTCCATCTTATATTCCAGCAGGGGCTTCAAAAGCATGTTTTAATAACTACCAAAATGAATCACCACCTTGGACGGTAATTTTGTCACCTCAAAACAAGTTTTAAACTAGTTTTTTTTTTAACATACGTGAACAAAAACAATCTAATTATAGGAAAGTGTAAAGTGAAAATTTTATCCTCTGCTCCCCAGAGGCAACTTAATACCGAAGTATCTTTCCAGAAAATGTCCATACCTATTAATATCTTCATACAAGTGGAATCATTTTACACGATATTTATGATTAATTTTACTTAATACACTGATCCAAGGTATATTTTCATGGCCACACTGTGCATCGTAGGACTGTGCCAAGAGCAGATGGACTTTGCTCTTGTACCAGGGGAGTAAGTTTACAGTCAAAGGTAACAGAAAACCCAATTCAAACTGGCCTAAACAATGAGGGGAGGTTTTTGGCTCTTGAAACTGGAAATTCCAGAGGTGGGGTGAGTTTCAGGGCTGGTTTGATCCAAGTGGCTCAGTGACGTCAGCGGGTTCTGGTTTCCTTTCTCTCCCACTTTTGGTGTCCCCTTATCTATAGCAGAGGGTGGGAAGAGGCCTCTGTGGACAGACCTTGAACCACCCGTTCAGGGGGTGGTATGGTGGTGAGGTCATTGAGGGGAGCCCCCCCCCATGCTAGGTCATTTAAACCACATGCAGTGTCCTCTAGGATGGGGGCTGGACAGCTGGTGTGTGGCCAGCAAGTCTCGTTTCTGTGGATGGATGGTGGGTATAGCTGTGTACAGTGTTTGGCTCTTACAAGGCCTTAGTAAACACTCCCCAGTATTTTGTTATCGGAATTACTTCTGAGTAGGGTTTCTAAGAAAAACATGCTTATTTTTTTAACTTGTAAGGCATTTAAGGAATCGGAGAAGGGCAACATAAAGGGGCCACATCTGGTGAGGGCCTTCTTGCTGGTGGGGACTCTGGAGGGGCCAGAAGGTGGCACAGGGCATCACATGACAAGGGGACTGAGTGTGCTCCATGTATCTGTTTTAACTATAGGAATTCTCCAGGGAGGTGGGCTCACATCTTAATGAGAGGATGCGTGGGGCTGGGGTGGGTCTGTTATGTGTGTGGAGTAATAATGCCCCCTCCCTCATGGGATTGTTTAAGGATTAACTGACACAAGGTGGGTAAAACATTTAACATAGGTCCAGATTACTTAGTATGTACCCCCCAAATTATTGTTAATAGAACTTTAGTAACTGGGGAGATTTTATCTATAGTTACCATGCCCACAGGTGAGCTGCCTAGCTTGCATGTAATACAGCTCAAGCTTTGAGCCTCCCTGAAATGAAATTGTCCACTTCCCTGACCTTTTAGGAACAAGGCTTTGAGGTCTGCGGGGAGCCTCTCCGGGCATTTGGAGTTTAATGTCTGTTTGCTTCCAGTGCCACAGCAGAGGGAAGGCAAGAGAGAGGGTTTGTTTTTTGCATGGAGTGTGGGTCCTGCCAGAAACCAACACAACTGGAGAAGTTGCTCCTGGAGCTTCCAGAAGTGGCAGAGTGGCTTTCATTTGCCCAGGGAAGCCAGGAGGGATGGCCCCAGGGAGAAAAGGGATTATTATTATTATTATTATTTTTGACACAGAGTCTCACTATGTTGCCCTCGGTAGAGTGCAGTGGTGTCACAGCTCACAGCAACCTCAAACTCTTGGGTTTAAGCAATTCTCTTGCCTCAGCCTCCCAAGTAGCAGGGACTACAGGTGCCCGCCACAACACCCAGCTATTTTTTTTTTTTTTTGTAGTTGTTATTGTTGGTTAGCTGGCCTGGGCCAGGCTCAAATCCACCAGCCTCTGTGCATGTGGCTCGCGCTGTAACCACTGTGCTAGGGGTGCCAAGTTGAGAAAGGGGATTATTACCAACTACAACAACCATGTGTCAAACATGCTCTGCAAATCGCAGGACATCCTGTTTGGACAGCTGGTGGACCCTATCTGGCCCCACTCATAACGAGAATAGAGGCCCTGGGAAGTGCTGGGACGTGCCCGAGGCCTCAGAGTGAGGACTGGGCTCCTCTGCACCTCCCATGAGGAAGGATGTCCATCTGCACGGTGAGGACAGCCTCAGCAGGACTGGAAGATGCTAGGAGCATGTATGTGAGAATAGTACATGGACACTGCAGTGCTTGCCCTGATGCTGAGAAAAATGTATGTCTGAAAATATGTGCAAACTGCCTGAAGGCTAGGAAAAGCCAGGGCTGTGTTTGTCCTGAGGCAGCAGGGCATGGAGCATTCTCACCTCATCACTCCACCTCGTAGGGGCACACCCTCCATATCCAGCCGTTTCAGCCACACTGGGCCTTTGGGAACCCAGGGTTTCAGGCCACATATGTACATGGTTCTTTAGGCCCAAATAATTACTCAGCTGTCAGCAGGAGGGACCATTGTGTTTTCTTCCAGATATAGATTTGCTTTTGTTCTTTTTCATTTTTGTTTTTGTTTTTGTTTTAACCAGCATAGTTGTGGTTCAATATGGAAAGAATTAGAGTGGTCTCTTTTTTTTTTTTTGAGACGGAGCCTCAAGCTATCCCCCTGGGTAGAGTGCCATGGCATCACAGCTCATAGCAACCTCCAACTCCTGGGCTCAAGCAAGTCTCCTGCCTCCGCCTCCCAAGTAGCTGGGACCACAGG
>CAUYQV010122466.1:0-13511 GCA_963574575.1 Galagoides demidoff | reverse complement strand
TTCTTTGCTGGTGGGATTGCAAATTAATATGTTCTTTTTGGAAAGACATTTGGAGGACACTTAGAGATCTAAAAATAGACCTGCCATTCGATCCTACAATTCCATTATTAGGTATATACCCAGAAGAAAAAAAATCACATTACAATAAAGATATTTGTATCAGAATGTTTATTGCAGCCCAGTTCATAATTGCCAGATCATGGAAGAAGCCCAAGTGTCCATCAATCCACGAATGGATCAATAAACTGTGGTATATGTACACCATGGAATACTATTCAGCCCTAAAGAAAAACGGAGACTTTACCTCCTTCATGTTTACATGGATGGAACTGGAAAATGTTCTTCTTAGCAAAGTATCTCAGGCATGGAAGAAAAAGTATCCAATGTACACAGCCCTTTTATGAAACTAATCTATTGCTCTCAAACAAAAGATACAACTTAATTCTAGCCCAAGAATATGGGGAGGGGGTGGGGAAGGGGAAGAGAGAAGGGCAGTTGGGTGGTGGGAGGGTGACTGGAAAGATCATCTATGTATCTGTCTAACAAGGGTACAAGTGAACTTTTCTAGAACTAGAATATAAATGTTTTGACACAATGACTAAGCAAATGACATGAAATCTATGTTAACCAGCTTGATGAAAGTATTTCAAATTGTATATGAAAACAGTACAATGTATCCCATGTTTGCATTAATGTATACAGCTATCAATTAATAAAAAAAAGGGAAAAAAAAAGAAAAAAAGAAAAAAAAAAAAAGAAAGTGACATGGAGTCAAAATCACTGCTCATTAATGAAGGCCCGGCTGACATTGTCACAACCCCATCATTCTGAACCCAAGGGCCACATTCTCAGTGAGGCCCTCCCTGGCCGTGCTCCCTGGGACCAGAACCCTCTCTCTCCACCTGCCCTGGCCTCTTGCCGTTTCCTGCTTCACTCTTCTTAGTACTCACCCTCTCTGTCATGCTATAGATTGTACTTTGTCGTATCGTTTATTGTCTACCCAGAATGCAGACGGGGGCAGGGATTTATTTATTTATTTTTTTGGTCTGTTCGTTCATCTCTCTCTCTCTCTTTCCCCTCCCCAAGTGCCCAAAATGAGGCACCTTGAATGAGCAGCTGCCTCTCGGATGAGAGAGCGTCCCCAGAGTTAAATGGCTTTCTTCCATAGCAATGCGTCATTTGTAAAAAGAAACTGAAGACACAAGTAGAGAACAGAGTAGTTCCCGAGTTAAGAACTGGCAGAAATCCGAGGGAAAGAGATTCTAGAATGTGGAAAGAAGATTCTAGAACTGGAGTAGAAAGTGGTGTGATTGGAGCTGGTGCAGTGAGAGGATGAAGCATCACCACCACCAAGGACAGAGAAAGAAGCTACAGAGTCGCCTCCCTCACAGGACGGCAGTGGAAGGAAGGGGGGCGGGTATTCAGATATAAGACCCTGTAAAAAGCATTTCCCAGACCACACTTAAGTGATAAATAATTGTTTGCAGATGTGTTGTGTGTTTTTTTCTTAATACATTGCTCTGGTCTAAAGCCACCAGGGTTAAAGCAACTTCATCACTCCTAAATCCATGCTACATGATGACCTAGTCAGGGAAATGGGCCTAAAGATGACAAGGCTCACGAGTGGGGAAGTATCAGGCACAGGTGTGGGCCACACTTCTGCCTGGTCAACCTGAATTTTCTAGGCTTGTCAAAATATAAGTCAGTCACGCCCGGCTAACCTCTGCTGAACCACGCCATCCTGGTCAACATCCTTTTCCCTGCAAGGACTTATTAACAGCCTTTTAAATAATCCCATCTCACACCATGAGGCAAAGAGGCCTCTACCCAACACAGGCACGCACCCATGCACTCTCTCTGAATAAACGCGTGTTTGTCTCTAACTTAAATATATGACTAAACCCAAACAGGGTGCGCACCCGGAAACACGACTGACACATGCAGAGAGCAATGGAGCTTTGCGGGGCCCTTCTCCACTAAGCTGCAGCAGGTGCATTCGGATAAGAGCCATAGCCAACTCCAGGACCTGTGCTGGGCCCACTTAGCCTTCCCCATATCATGTTTATATTATTGAATTATTGGCCTCTAATTGAAACCATGCTCTTTTGCCCCCATAGAATAATCTCATTTTGGCAGAAGCAGAAATGGAATCATTTTTCCAATTTAAAGATAATTTTAAGTATCAAGCTAACAACCCCTTTCCATGTGAATTGGCTTAAAGTATAGAGCATAGATCTTCATCACCATCATCCACTAAATTGTTAGAGGGAATGAGAAAGGAGCTGCAGATGGGAAAGCCAAGCATCCACCAGGCTAAATCTTTTGCCCAAGGTCACAGAACTTGTAAATGATAAGACCCAGATTACTCTGACCCCAAAGTCAACATCACCACTCGGGTTTAAGATAGATGACTTCGCCGGTATTTTCCATTTCTGATTCCTGAGAAAGAGCCCACAGCACAGTAAGCTCTCCAAAGGGAATTAAACAGTTCTCCTACAAAAATCTAAGAGAAATTCTTTTCCAGATTTATAAACAATACCTAATATCATGCAATATTCTGCATTCAAATTTTAAAATGTCTTATTTGTTGGATAAGAGAAAACGTATTTATGCATCAAATATTTCTGACCAGACGTTAATCCCTTTTAGATAAGGATTACATTTTCAATGAATTTTTAATAAAAAACACTAATTGACCTTGAAGATCCTTAATTCTTATTTGTGAGTTGTGGGCATGCCTGTGAGTCAGAGGAAACCTGTAGAAAGAAGCTACGACGTGGCTGTTAGGGGTCATTCCTTTTCACACACACACAGAATTACGTTTCTTCATCCCCCAGACATGACACATTTTGATCTCCATAAATGGAATCAAATAGAAAAAGGGGAAGGACATCTTGATGTAGAAACTGCTTTCTGTCCTATCTAAGAACTTTATCAGAAAAATGTAAAACTTATCATCATCATTTATTAGTCACTGACAACATACAGGATGCCAGGCATCTCATGCTGTTATAAAAATATATCCTCTTCTCTAAAAAAGAGACAAAAGTCTATAGGAATAGATGTGTACATTTATGCCATTTGTCCTTAATCTCCCAAGTAATCATTTTATTAATTATTTCTGGGTGGTAGATTTCTGCCTATAGTAGTTATCTGTTGCTGCATAACAAATTCCCCTCACACTCAGTGGCTCAGCACAGCAGAAATGTCCTATCTCTGTTTTGTGGGTCAAGAATTCGGAGGCACCTTAGCTGGGTGCTTCTGACTCGATCTCTCCTGAGGTTGCAGACAAGGCATTGGCAAGGACTGTGGTCAGCAGACAGCTTCACTGGCACTGAGTTCACTGGCAGAAGCCTTGCTTCTCACTGGCTGTCAGCTGGAGGCCTCAGTTCCTTGCCACTGGCCTCTCCAGAGGGCTGCTTGAGTGTCCTCAGGACATGGCAGTCAGCCTCCGACACAGTAAGTAAGCAGAGAGTGTGAGATCCAGGAGAAGAGAGTAAGGAAAAACACACAGGGTCTTTTACAGCCCACACCCAGGAAAGAGGAATTAGGATTTTGGAGTATCAAAGAATTTGTGGGCATCTTTACAAAACACCCCGGAACACATTTCTCTGCCCCTCCCTCCGTTCTTTCCCAGATCCCTGGGAATGTGGGCTTCCAGGACCAGCATTAACCACAATTACATATAAATGCATTTATTTCAGTATCCAGTATATGTCAACACAATATAGGAAGCAAAAAGTAAATAAATAAATATCCTTGTTCTTATAAAGGTAGCTGAAAGAGACTGATAGCAAACAGATAAATACATATTGTAATATATATTGGTGTGGTAAGTGCTATATTAAAAAAAAAAAGAATAAAGACTTAGAAAACTGTAAATGTTTAAGTAGCTGAAAATACCGTACATTAGCATATTATACCCTACGTGAGTACACTGCTTCTCAGCCTTAAGAATTCAAGTGACCTCCAGCTGCAACAAAAAAAAAAGTCATCTTTGTCCTTGGCCACAGGTTTCCCCCCTCTAACATTTATGCAAGACCCAGCAGCAAGACTTGCTTGTGTGTTCTTTTTCTAAGCTTTGCCAAGACCTCACTGTAGATGCCAAGTCTGAAAAAATAACCAAAAATTCTCTCTCAGCTCCTCTTCAAAGAGCCATTTCTTTTTTCTTCTGTTGCTGGCTCTCCTCCACGCAAACTTGGCATGTACTGCCTTTGCTCCTGGAAAACCACAGGCTGTCCTGAAGCTGGGTCTACTGTCTTGTCTGCTCTGCACCTGAGGCACATCAATAACCCATCCTCTCCAATCCCAGGGAAAAGGAAAACCCTCTGTTGGAAGTCGCCACCTCGGTTCTCATTATCTCCCTACCAGTTTCTCTGTCCTGGCCCATCACCATTAGGTCCTCAAAGTTTCCACAGCCCAGTCAGGATTCCAACATCCATATAGACAATGTATCACAAAAGCAACAGACAGGCCTCCCTAAACACCAGATATTGCAGACGACCTTCCCATCAGGAAGGTGTTATGTTTTTAACCATTTCTGGGACTTATCACTATTTACACAACTAACAACTCTTGTATTTGCTAAACCATGAGCTTAGGAAAGACTCCAATTGGGAGGAAACTAATTACTTGTAATTGCAGATTTTAAACATTGGGCTACAATTGAAATTTGATTTCCAAAAAGATAGGTTAATGTGCTAAAAAGCCCCAACCCTCTTTCCTATGTTTTATTTATTCGGTTACTTCTTTTCCTGGTTCACCTATACCCTAGATGTTTATCTATTTAAAAGCACCCAGGTGATGGAGTATTGACATAGCATACTTAGAAAACCAACGAGACCTCTCTTCACCTGCCATATTACTCCAGATGGAAATACACATTGCCATATCACAAAAGCTGTCCTAGTTGCCTTCTGTTCACAGTTGCCGTGCCAGTGAAGACCTGGAAGATTGGAACTTTCCACCAATGGCAGACAATGTAATTGAATTAGAGAGTTCCAAGTTTTCCAAATGGCATCGGGTTGCACTCCGCCATTTTGCTGTTGTTTGCTCTGGCTTAAATCTACTCTACTGATGTCATCACACGAAAAGGGGCTCACCACACACCTTATGGTATCAGGAAAGGAGACTGCCTTTCCTGGGGTCCTTGCTGCTGTTCCCTTATGGCATTTCTTTTTCTGATTTCGCATATTCTCATCCCACAACTGCATTGTACAAAACTAGTTCTAAAGGCTATTATGTCACTTAAAATATTACAGGAACTAGTAGATGACAGAGATAAATCCACAAACATATTCTAGCGCGACCACAGACTGGAGACAACATAGTCAGGGAACCACCACTCGGGTGCCCAGACGTGTCTACCCAGGGCAGTGATACACGCCTTTCCAGCAGCACAGAAACACACACACGAAGAGGGAAGGTAAAGATGGCTCACTCGAGCACCGACCTTTTAAGACTACTAAGATGTCACTGGAACAAATCAAAAGCACTGTACCAGTGATTTCAAATTGCCACATACAACTTCTTATACAATTAATGGGATAGAAATTGGTCTCTCTTCTGACGAAATAGTACCCTAAGTGAAATTTTTTTTTAAATAATTTTTTGAAAAAGTTTCTCATCAGTAACAACAATCCTGCTCACTATCCCAGAGGCCACGGAGCCAGAAACACCACACGCACGCCGTAGTCCCACAGCGTGGTCATGTCCTCACACGCCCAGACTCAGCCTCAGGAGGGTATGAGAAAAGGGAAACAGAGATTCTCCCAAATCTGAGAGAATGACCATTTCTACCTGGAAAGACTGAGCTTTACCTAAACTGTTTAAACCATGAAAGCAGATGGTTTAAAACCACTCAATAGAGCCAACAGCTAATTTTTTAGCCTGTTAAAAAGAAAGTCGGTAAGAGAGCATGAGAGAGATCAGATCCATTAGATATAAAATAGAGGCCACACATTTCTGTCCACACATTCTCAAGAGATACATAATGAAAAATCAATTTGATCTGCACCACATATTTGTATAAAGATTTTGTAACAAAACCCCTGTTAGGTTATCTCTATCTGTGGTGAATATAATTAATGCTATGCATTTATAAATAGTGGAAAACTGTAAACTAAGACAATTTTAAGTAAATTTACAGTATTGTATAATGGTCAACACAAATAGTCCTCTTATTTTGGACATAAAGAACAAAGTATACAATTTTTGCTAAGAGTCAGATTTTCTTTGTCCCAACTAAATGTATATTGAATCAACAATGTCCATTGAAATGGTCAAGGTGTAAACCAAGATCTAGACATCTCAAGACCTCAGTCTGGTCTTCCACCCATTCTACACAGACACATCTCATAACAGAAGTCCCTGTCAGTCATCTGTTAGGATGTAGAGCACATTTTACCACATTAGCCCCCGTGTTAACTGTTTATTATGCCACAGCTAGACATTATGCGTAGTGCTTCATATGTAATCATTGAAATACTATGAGGAATATACAATAACACCCATTTTATAGATAAGAAAGCTGTAGCACTGAAAGGTGAAGTGATTTGCCCAAGGTCACACAAGGAGTAAGGGTCCTGCAGGAATTTAAACTCAGAGGACAAGATTTCAAAGGCCGTGCTGAGAATCCTCACACCTTACCTATCAGAAGGGTCTACAAAAGCCCATTCAACCCAGAATGTCACAACACAGTACGGTAGTTGTACCTATAGATTTTTTTCAATGGTCTAGTGGGAAAATGGATTCCAAGTTTCACCTTGAGGCAGAAGCCCTCCCCCACCTCTCCGGCCTTCGGTGCATGACGGCAGAGCCCCTCCAAGCCCATCATGGCTTCTGATCTCCAGAACAGAAAGAGGCACCTCTAGCCCCAAGTCTGCCCCCAAGTCACAAGCTGAGACAGGACTAAGAGGGAGTGTTCAAGGCTCAAAGTTGAGGACTCTTGGGGCCACAGCCTCCTGCTGCCTTCAACCCCAGGTCACTGCTCCATCTGGGTTCCTATCACCCGCTACTGCTCCTCCTCAGGCTCCAGGGTTTGACCTGTCTGCTCCCTTTCTATAGCTACCTTGTTTGTGGCTCCCAGTCAAGATTTTTCTCTAACATTCCCACAAAACAGAAGTTGGTCTCAAGTATTCTGAATTTTAACCTTCTTATCAGACAAAAAGCAAATCAAAAGTTCCCCCATTTATCCCGCCCTTTCCATAAAAGGCACAAGCTCCCATTTGTAATTTTCAGTGACCAGACTAAGCAATTCAGGCGAAAGGGAGGTGAATCTATCCAGTTGCCATGACAACAGCAAGACAGAAAATGGCATAGCAATTCAAAAGACAAGCTTTTAAAATTACATAAATTTAAATTATTTTACAAGAAACCGTTCAAAACTACATGTAATATATAAATATTTATATATATTGTAAAATACAGTATAAATATTTTATATATGTGTGTAAAAATAACTGGCCAATTGAAAGAATGAAGTATTCCACACAAATAAACCACCTTGAATTAATCAGGCAATTAAAGAGACACATGCAATTCTAATCTTCAAGAGACTATGTGAGAGAGGGGGGATTACTCAACCATTCTTGCACCTCTGCAAGGTTACTTGTCAATCATACTGATCCCACTACATTAATGTTAACATTTTCCACGTCTACCACAGTGCTAAGGACTCAGACATGACTAAATTACGAGCCAACAAGCCTGAAAACAGCAGTGTCTGTCTTCCCATTTGACACTGTTGACTATTCTCTCCAGGTTCTCTCTTTCGTCATTTTTCTGACACTACACTCATTTACAACCCTCCTTCCTCCCAGATCATTCCTCTCTTTCTCCATCTGGTCTTCCCAAGGTTTTGTAGATGGTACTTACCCATTTGGTATCTAACCATGTGTCTTCAATTGTCACCTCTTGATTGGTGACTCGCAAATCTATACCTCCACTCCCAAACCTTCTTCAAGCATGCAGACTCCACTGCATGGGGAAAAAAAAAAAAAACTCAACTTGCCTCTTCAAAGACACCTCAGAATCAGTCCTATGTTTAAGCTGAAAGATTATTTATCCTCTTCCTGAATTCCCTAATGAAGTCAATGATTCCGACACCTTCCAGAAATTCAGGAAGAAATCCACCTTCCACAAATTCAATCTTGGGGGCAGACTTGGGGCTAGAAGTGTCTCTTTCTGTTCTGCAGGTCAGAAGCCATGACGGCCTTGAAGGGGCTCTGTGCTTATGCCCTGAAGGCTGAGAGTTTTAGAGCCTAAAGAAATCTTTTTAGTCATTGCCTTTCCTTTTTTTTTTATTTCAGTTTATTGTGAGGGTTCAAACAACTAGGTTACAATGTTTTCATTTGTTATATAGAGACCCTCTTGCACTTGTGTCCCACACCCAAAAGTTGTGCCATATACCTTTACATTGTGCCCATAAGTGGGAGCACACCAAACCCCTCCTCCTCTCCTCTCTCCCATCTTTCATTCTCCCCCCCAACTTAAATTGAGTTTTGCTCCTATGTGAGTGTATGTTAGATCATCTTCTAGCTTCATATTAGTATTAAGTACATTGGATATTTGTTTTTCCATTCTTGTGATACTTCACTAAGAAGAATGTGCTTCAACTCCATCCAGGTTAATATAAAAGATGTAAAGTCTCCATCTTTTTTTAAGGCTGAATAGTAGCTTGTTAATCTGTTCCTGAGTTGATGGGCATTTAGGTTGTTTCCATGTCTTGGCAATTATAAACTGAGCTGCAATAAACAATCATATGTTCTTGTGATAAAATGATTGTTTTTCTTCTGGTTAGATCCCTAGAAATGGGATTGCAAGATCAAATGAGAGGTTTTATTTGAATTCTTTGAGGATTCTCTATGCTTCTTTCCAAAGAGTCAATAGTAGTTTGCAGTCCTACTGATACTATAAACATGTTCCCCCCTCTCCACATTGGCACCAGCATTTGTGACTCTGGGACTTTGGGATATGGGCTATTCTCAACAGGGTTAGGTGATATCTCAGCATGATTTTGATTTGTGTTTCTCTGATGATTAGGAATGATGAGCATTTTTTTCATGTTTGTTAGCCATTCATCTTGTCTTCCTCAGAGAAGGTTCTGTTCATGTCTCTTGCCCAGTGATAGATGGGATTGTTAGCTCTTTTTTCTTGATTAACTTGAGTTCTTTATAGATTCTAGTTATCAATTCTTTGTCAGATTCATAACATGCAAATATCTTTTCCCATTCTGAAGGTTGTCTATTTGCTTTATGCCTTTCGTTTTTCACTAGCTTCCAGGTACTAATCCCTATAAACTCTACCTCTGGAATAGCTATAAAATCTCTCTGCCCCACTGTAGTCAGTATGGGCACCACCACATGCAGAACTGTCCATCACCTCTCATACACCATGCCATTCATCTCCCAACTGCTCCCCCTGATTTCAAGCTTTCCTTATTTCGGTATTGTCCATGTAGCCTAATCATAAGAATCACATTGGTTTGTTTTGATTTTTTTTAAATACAGGTTTCCAGGCCTTGCTCCAGACCTACTGAATCAGTATCTACAGCAGAGGGACATGGGAACTTATATTTTTCTAGGTATTCATAGATGATTCCTGTAATCAGACAAAAATAACCTATTCAGTTCTACAGATCATCTTAATTCATAGCCCTTGACCAAATTTCTCATAGCTCTCATTGCTGGCAAAATCAAATGCAAATTTCTAGCTTGACATTTAAGGCCCTCCACACTCCACAAAGGCCCCATACTATTTGTCATTTCTAGAACTTTTCTACATCTTCCCACCATAGTGTTTTTGTTCTCATACTCTGAGTCTGGACTATCCTATACCCACCTCTCTCTGTGTTCAAATCCATCCTTCATGGTTCATCTTAGCTTTACTTATAGATTTCTTTGGTAGCAACAACATAACAAGTAGATACCTCTATGGCTGTGCTTGTTATATTACCGTTTTGTGTGTGTGCATGTCCACCTCTCTCCTGTGACAAGAACCCCCCTGAGGAAGATGACTATACTATTAATCATCTTCATATTCTTAGAGTGATTATATTAAGTGACACCCTGTTGGAGCTCAAAAATGTTTGAATAAAGCTGGGTGTGTTGGCTCACTCCACAATCCTAGCACTCTGGGAGGCCAAGGCAGGTGTATTGCTTGAGTCCAGGAGTTTAAGACCAGCCTGAGAAAGAGTAAGACCCTATCTGTACTAAAAATAGAAAAAACTAGCCAGGCATTATGGTGGATGCTTATAGTCCCAGCTACATGGGAAGCTGAGGCAAGAGGTTTGCTTAAGCCCAAGAGTTTGAGGTTCCTCTGAGCTACTATGGTGCCATGGTTCTCTACCCAGGGTTCGGTCTCAAAAAAAAAAAAAAATGCTTGTATGAAGATGTAAAATAGCAACAATTATTAGAACCAACTGTTTAGAAGAATCAAGCTCGCTCGTTCTTCCCCCAGCTCATATTACATTTTTCACCACCCTGGCATGACTCACATCCTCACCACAGGCTGGATGCCCCTTCTTCTCCCCTAAAACTAATCAAGTGTCACACAGTCTTTAAGACAGTGTCTCTCAAAATGTGGCCACTTGAATCAGAATAATCTCCCTTGTCAAAATGAAGGTTTCTCCCAGACATGAAATTCAATCTCTGGGAGAGAGAGCCCAAGAGTCTGCATTATTGACCAGCACTCCCAAGTGAATGTTTTGCACAGGGATGTTGAGAGTATCTGAGTAGGCTCAAGCCCTACTCTTTCTAGAAACACAACAATATGAGCCATTACTAAGGGCTTGATGCTGCTGCCCTGTGACTTTGTTTACTTTTGTGAGTTATGGATATGAAATAGCATGCTGGAGAAAACATCATCTAAACATACAGATTAGCAGCTACAAATATGCCCCTCAGATCAACCTGCCTCCATTTATGTCTAGTTACATGGCAGGGACTGTATAACCCTCCAAGTCACCATTACTCCTCGTGGCATGGAATTATGGATATCATAGGGCTGCTGGGTTACATGAGATAACTCACAGAAAGCACGAGCAGTGTACCCTAAGACATGTTAGTAGTTACCATGTGATTACCATCGTCCAGAAAAGTTCTTTCATTCGAGATGGGTAAATAAGATACAAAACTAAGAGTAACCATAAATCCCTGAGGGTCCCTTGTCTTTTCTGTTTCCCTCCAGTGTAGCATTGCTCTGCCCATGAAATAGTGAAAAAAAACTATCAGACACGTAGGAAAAGGCTCCATATATAGAAGGATCCAATTCCGAAGCATGATATAAAAACTTACTCTTAGGGTCTTATTCCTGGAAGCACAGTCTGTCCTGGGGTTCTAGATTGAAATGATATGTGGAAATTCCCATCTAACCCATAACAAATGTCAGCAACTGAGACGCTACCTCTGGAGATCTTACAGCCAGGCTCATGCTTGGCCTTGTCATTGTCCAAAAAGAAGAATAGTAACTGCTCAGCTTGTGATTTCTATACTCAGGTATTTTAACCAGTGCGTCTTTTCAGAGGCCTACACCCTCATCCCCCACCCAATTCATTTCTTTCTTTCCTTCTCATTGTCTTGATTTTATTCTACTGCAGAGAATGAAAACATCCCTTTATAGCCTTTTATTAAAACAGTTTGGTAGGGGTTAACTCTTCCCAGCATAATATTTGCTCTACTTGTGAAAACAAAGTGAACTCCATCACTGCATAGAGCCTAATGCAGTTTTATTACATGAATACACAGCAGTGAGGTCTGGACTTTTAATGTACACATCGCCCACATTGTGAACATTGCACCCAATAAATAGTTTTTCATCCCTCACTCCTCTCTCCCTCTCACCGTGGAGTCTTCACTGTCTGTTATTCCACTCTGCTTGACCATGACCATTATACTCTTAACCTGGCCTTACACCTCTACCATTTGGAATAATCATTTGTCACATTATTTTCATCGAAAACATGATTTCTGGATTCAGTTCTTATTTTTTAGCCATCAGGTGTCCTCAGTCTACAGCCCACAGGGCACATGTAGCCCACCAAGGACATTTATCTGGCCCGCCGGGTGTTTTTGCCACCGCTGACTGCCCTACTTAGCAGCCGACTTGTCCCGGCGCCCACAGTCTGGCCCTCCAACGGTCTGAGGGACAGTGAACTGGCCCCCTTTTGAAAAAGTTTGAGGACCCCTTTAGATCATAGCTTCTTATTGGCAAAACCTCTACCAGTGCACAAGCCCTGGTCTGTATAGAGCAGTGATTCTCAACCTTTCTAATGCCGTGACCCTTTAATACAGTTCCTCATGTTGTGGTGACTCCCAACCATAAAATTATTTTCATTGCTAAATGGAACTGGATTAAAGGGTTGCAGCATTAGGAAAGTTGAGAACCACTGCTCTATACAGACCAGGGCTTGTGCATAACATTGACAAATGGTCCCTGCAATGCTCCATATTTTTAATTTTTTTTAAATTTCTTATAGCATAACTGTGTACATTAATGCAATCATGGGGTACAGTGTGCTGTTTTCATATACATTTTGAAATACTCTCATCAAACTGGTAACATTTTTTTAATTAAATAAAACGTAACCAAAAACCAAGACGACCTATCTTCTTAAAATTCATTCTCAAATGCCATATCTAAGGGGCACGTTTTCTTTTCTGGGAGCTATTTTTTTTTAATCTTTCTGTTCTATTAATAGTTTCATTGAGATATGATTCACACATAATGAAATTCATCCTTCTAGTGTACATTCGATTTTTTAATATCCTCAGTGTTTTAATATATTCACAGAGTCGTGCAAACAACACTCCCATGTAATTTTATAACATTTTCATCATCCCCAAAAGAAAGTCTATACAATTAGTAGTCACCTGACACTCCTCCCCTCCAAGCCTCTGGAAACCACCAATCTAACTTCCACCTGTATGGATTTGCCTCTTCTGGACATTCCATGCACAGCGAAATATAGAATACGTGGTCTTTTCCAGCTAGTTTTTTTTGTTAGTGTATTTTCTAGGTTCACCCATGTTGCGGCATGTATCAACACTTCGTTCCTTTTTATTGCTAACTAATATTTTATTGTCTGGATACAGCACATTCTGTTTATCCATTCATCATTCATCAATAGTTTCCACTTTTTGTCTATCAAGAATAACAGCACTATAAACAACATGTGTCCAAGTTTTTGAACAATTCAATGTTTTTATTTCTCTTTCCTATATTATAGGTAGGACTAAATTTGCTGGGTCATAGGGTAACTCTATATTTAACATTTTGAGGAACTGCAAAACCGTTTTCCAAAGTGGGTGCACCAGTGTACAATCCCAGCAGCTATAAAGGTTCTAATTTCTCCACATCGTCATCAACATTTGTTTTCTTTTTTTTTTTTTTTTGAGACGGAGCCTCAAGCTATCCCCCTGGGTAGAGTGCCATGGCATCACAGCTCATAGCAACCTCCAACTCCTGGGCTCAAGTGAGTCTCCTGCCTCTGCCTCCCAAGTAGCTGGGACCAC
>CAUYQV010122463.1:0-20554 GCA_963574575.1 Galagoides demidoff | reverse complement strand
AAAAAAAAAAAGAATCTACAGCCTGTTGTCATCAACAGACACTGGAAGAAGCAAGATGAAGTATCTGGAACAAGGCCAGCAGAATTTGTAACCCTACCCTCTTAAGCCAAAACAATACTGACAAGCATAAAATTTCTATTTATGAGGTTATAAATGCAGAAAAGAGTATATTGTGTATACAAAGGAAAATGCCACCCATGAAGCTAATTCTTCCCCATGTCTGGCTTTAGGATGAGAAGCTCTGTGGTAAGAAGACCCATCTTGTTGGGCTTTGAGTTGTATTTAACATTGGCCAGAGTTGGATAACTACCCCTTTTATAAAGTAGTTCTTATATGGAGTTTTTTGTTTGTTTATTTGTTTTTTGAGTCATGGACTCTTTTTAATATTTTAAGAAAACTACAAACCCTCTCCCCTTAGGAATGAATGTACATGCAAAATTTTGCAAAAACATTTAAAGGCACTTATCATGTCCCTGGACTATCATGGACCCAGATTAATAAAACACAACACTAAGATGTGAAAGGTAAAGGTGTATGCCTTGGCTTATTCGACAGGCCAGCTAATTCCACAGCTACCACTTTCTCTGACCCTTTAATTTTTTTCATTTTCTAAAGCTGCTCATAAGAATTATTAGATCTGTGCATAATTTGTGTATAACTCCCCCGACATGAATTGAACTGAGTTTTTCTCCTATGTGGGCATGAATTAGACCATCTACTAGCTTCATATTAGTATTGAGTACATTGGATACTCACTTTTCCATTCTTATGATGCTTTACTAGGAAGAATGTGTTTCAACTCCATCCAGGTTAATAATACAAAAGATTTAAAGCCACCATCTTTTGTGGCTAAATAATATTCCTTATATATATATATGACAGTTTATTAATCTGTTTATGGATTGATGGGCACTTATGTTGTTTCTACATCTTGGCAATTATAAATTGAGCTGTGATAAATAGTCTAGTGCAAATGACCTTATGATTTCTTTTCTTCTGGGTGGATACCTACTAATGGGATTGAGGGATCAAATGGTAGATCTAATTTGAGTTCTTTGAGGATTCCCCTTCTTAAAGAGACTGTGTATTAGTCTGCAGTCCCACCAATGGTGTAAAAATATCCCTTCTCTCTATACTCACATTCTTTATATAAAAATATTTTATAATAATCTACTAAAAGGCAGGCACTGTGGTTAACTGTTTTTTACTGCAAAAGGAGAAAGAAGGGAAACCACTTCTTGCCTTTTGTGTGACTGCCTGGCTCGGTTATCTCTGAATCTTGGCTCTGCTAGAGCTTTGGGTTGGCAGGGGATATAAACATTGGGCACCTCACTAAGGACACTAAGGAAAGGACTCCTAAGCTCACAGTAAAGCATGACTGGCTTTGTGAAATGGAACAGGTCACATCTGCCCGGGCACTGCCTCTGCTCTTGGGTGCAGGAGCAGAGGTGCAGCTGTGAGTGGCAACGCCTGATGGGAAATCAGTGGGGATAGAGCAGAGGCAAACACAATAGGTGTTAGAGGCTTATGAGGAGGGAGAGGAGGAGAAGACCGGAGGCTAGCCAAGTCAGCTGGATCTAGATCCTAAAGGAGTCTTATAGCCTTACAGGCAGCACAAGGAGCTACTGAAGATGGCCAGGAAGGGGACGCCTTGGCAAAGCCGCAGGTGCCTATAGATGGTAGGGAGGGAGTAAGGCAACAGTTGGATGAGACAGCTGTTGAAAAGTGTGAACTAAAAATGAACTCTGAAACCTTTGCTAACTGAGGACCCACTTGGCCAAAGGGACTCCAGAAACACTTTCAAACTGAGCTGTGAGGAGATGGGAGAGATGAAACATAGTTACGTAGGCTCATGAGTTCCCCTGTTCATAAATATTCATGACCCCTCCTAGAGCTTGTTGACTATGTATGTTTGACCACACTGCTCAGTATAAAATCTTGTTTCTTTTGTCATTTTGAAGCACCTGTGTCTGGCTTTTGCCCAGGCTCTGCTATCCAGCCTGTTGGCATAGCCACCCAATTAGCTGCTACCCTTTAAGAGCAATAAAGCCCTCCTTTTTCCAAAGTATAAACCTTATTATCATTAATTATTCTTAGTGAAGGAAAGATTGAGAGGCTGGCGATGGGAAATTCTAATGTGAAATGACTTCGGGTTGAAACAAAGCATTTCTTGCTACCTTCTAAGCATAAACTAACTTTTAAGTTCCATCTGTATATCCCAACTTCCGCCCAGGGAGAGGGAGCCAAATGGGAATTTTTACATTGGAATTAAGACTATGATTAGGGGAAAATTCCTTAAAGCAGACAATTACATCAGCATCTTTTTCCAATCTATATTTTAAATAGTGCAAGTATTCCCAGAGGCCTGGTGACAGACATAACTTCTATAAATATATTAAACTCAAACAATCTGCACACCACTGCCAGCCCGATGAACACTCCCGCCCTCTTCCAGATTTAACCAATTTTTAAAGGCAATTACGTTTGGAAATTTAAAACTGCATCTAATCAATCTAAGGAAAAACAAAGTGTATTCCAATAATACTGCAAAAGAGCCTTTCCCCCGCCCATGTATCTTTAGCATTAGAGTCTGGGGGACCTGTTTCCATTACCCACTATTTGGAAAAAATCCCAAAGCTCAGGAAGATGTAGGCCAATAGGGTGGTGCAGTGAAATTGGAACAGAGAGGGTAGCATGAGGTCTGCAGTCAGAGAGACCCCACTACAAACCGAATTCCTAACACCATCCCTTCCCAGTGGTGTGACTTTGACCAAATTATTTAGCCTCTGCTATGAAAGACATAGAGCAGAGTTCAAAGTCATGGCTCCTGGACCAGATAGCAGGGGTTAAAACTGTTCCTGTGGTACCTCCCTGCTGTGTAACCCTACTTAGCCTTTATGTGGATTAGTGTCCTTAACTGTGTAACCTTGAGAAAGTTACTTAGCCTTTATGTGCATCAGTGTCCTTAACTAGAAACTAAAAATAGTATCTACTCCATAGGGTTGTTGGAAGATTAAATGACTCCAGTTCTGTAAAGTGTTTAAAATATTGCCTGGCAAGTTGAAGGCACCATTTAAGTGTTTGCTCTTTTATTATCATTAAATAAAAAGGATATAATAACTCACAGGGCATTTATAACAATTAAATGAGATCTTGGAGAGGATAGTATATCACTACTCAGATGTTTATGTGGCTGGGACCCAGAGCAATAAAATCAAATTCAACTTGCAAAGGATTTCATTTTTAAGACTCATACGAGTAAAGGTTATTAGTGACTATAGAAAAGATGGTGAAGAAATCATAATGTGTGAAAAGAGAGTGGCTTCGGGTACTGGGTATTCTTTCTAATTCTGCTAATTACTCTGGCTGTGAAAATGTAAGGAAGTCTTCTCTGACTCCTCACCTTAAATTAGGAATTACGCTATACACCTAAGTGCAGGATTTCTGCAGTGATCTAATGTAATGATATATGTGAAAATGCCTGGAAAACTGGAGAGTGCTATTTAAGGGTATCGCTTTTGTTAATACTATTAAAGATAATATTGTATCATTATTAAACTCCCAGGTGTGATGTAGGTGCTTTTAGATACATCTGAGCTCTTGAAATAACTAAGACTTGGGAAACATTTATCATGTCTAGAGAGCAATTTTCCAAATGAGAGATATGTCATCTCTTCCCTGGTCACTGGCCATGACTTGTCTACAAAGAACTCTATTACAAATGCACAGCTAATGTGGATAGTGCCTAAGAAAAGGAATGCATTGTAGGGAGGGAAATATTGCTGCATCCAAGGCCAGAAGGAAATATAGCAAAGAAATCAGAATAGCTGTCTGTGAATTTGTAGCAAACATGTTCGTAAGCTCATAAGGTTCATTCTGCAAGTCTTGTCTTTCAACTCAACATTGTGAGTTGCTCACAGGGGTCAGCAATCACCATTGTGCCTGGGCTTTAGAGGTACAGGGAGACATAAAGAAGTTGAGCTCACAACAGCTGAATCTTTTTCACCAATGGTCTAGAAGACAGAATCTATTTATTATTATCAGGTGCCATTTAGGTATAGACAGAACACATTAAAGCCAAGAAATAGAAGTTCAAATCATGTATCTCAATTAGAGAAAAGGCAGAGAGAAAATTAGCTTTTTTCTCAACAGTTTCCCCCATATCTGGAGAGTTAAGAGAGAGAAGAGATAAAAGAATATACACAAAATGTTAAGATGAATAGATGTTGAGGCCCCAGAGACAAGCACCTTTGTAAGAGAACACCATCAAGTTCAAGAACAAAACAACAAAATGACAGGGCAGAGCTTTGAGGCCAGTCATTCCTCTCTGGTCATGATTGGACCCATCTATGGTGCCCTGTGTAATTCTGTATTTCACAAATAAGGAGAGAGGTTGGAAAGATGATTATAAGCGCTGGGAATTAAAATTATGACAGAAAGATTAAGACGAGTACAGTCTAAAGTAGAGAGCAATGAAAGGTAATGGGAAATTAATACTTTTCACATAAAGAGCTCTTCTCCAAAGAACAGCCCCTGGAGGTTTTCCATGGGAAATTCCTACAAGGAAACAGGTTAAAGTTTTGTTTTACTTGTTTAAGTGAAGTTCAACTAGGTCTATGATAAGGATGTCAATCAACAAACATTTATCAAACACCTAAAGTGCAGCTGAGCCTCTCCTCCCTTTGAGGTGCTCACCAACTGTCCAAGGAGGTGGTGAGTGCAATGTGGATAGCCCTGGGGAAGGAATAGACATGTTGCTATGGAAACAAAAGGGGACACCCCTAGCCCAGGAAAGATGCTACCTCAATCAAATTTTGAAGGATATACAAGGTGGGGCAGGGCATTTCAGGAGGAGGGACTAGCATGAAAGCTTGAGGGGATGACATGATGTGTTTGTGGAATTACAAAAAAGCTCAGAAGTGCAGGCACTTGTGTACCATACAGGACAGGATAAAATCAAGGTACCACCATGTACTGCGGTTGATTTGTGTGACATGCTATTTTCTTTTGCATGTTATTTTGGTTAGTCTTATAATAAGTCTTACAGGGTTATTTTGCCAACCAAGGTTTTAAATGGAGGGTCAATTCACAGACCCTCAGGGGCTTAGCACAATCGAGATATATATTTCCAACTCATACAGTCCATGTGGGTCAGGTGGTCTACTTCCATCTAGTGGCCTTGACACTTGCAGTGTGGCCTCCACGCACTTCTGCTCAGTCTCTGGGGCAGACATCACACTTCCCCAAGTTCACTGCAAGAGATTCTAGCAAAGGAAGAGAAGCATATGCAGATTGTATGAGCATGAATGATCTCTGCTACAGGAAGGTACTAAACTAATGTTATTTATTGGTGCCTAATAACATTACCACAATTTTAGTGACTTAAAACAACACATTTATTACCTCACTTTCTGTAAGTCAGGGGTCCAAACACAGCTTATATGGATCCTTTGTTTCCAAATCTCATAAGGCTTCAATCAACATGTTGACTGGGGCTGTAGTCTCATATGAGGCTGGACTGGGGCAAGATCTATTTCCAAGCCCACATTCAGCTCCTCAGCTGTTAGACTAAGCCTTTAGTTTCTTGTTGGCTGTCCATTGGAGCTCCTGCTTACTTCCTTGCCTCATGAGACTTCTCAACTTGGCAGCTTCTCTTTTCAAAGCAAGCAAAGGAAAGTCTCCCAGCAAGACTGATGTCTTGCAGTCTTATGTAACGTAATCATGGCAGTAATAGCCCATAATCTTTGCCATATTTTAGTGGTTAGAAGCAAGCTACAGGTCTGGTCTATATTCCAGGGGAGTGGATTATACCAAGATGGAAGACCCAGGATGTGAGAGCAGTTGGGAGCAATCTTATAGTCTATCCACCACAGCTCTACTATTCTACCCCTATTTATCAGAAAAGAAAATTGGGGCACAGGTGATTAAATGATTTGTCTAAGACTTCACAACAAGTTAGGTGTAGAGCTAAAATTCTGATTCATTTATTTAAAAAACTGTATTTTAAAACATTACTCTGTACCACCAGACTATGAAGAGCTTTCCATTGAGATAGGAAGGATAGGTTTTATATTCTGTAGCTGATAGAAAGAATAGAATCAGATTTTCATTTGAGATAGATCAGTGGACTATCAGGATTGGATTTGAGAAGGTAAGACTGAAGATAAGAGGCCATTTCAGGGATGCAGATGAGAGATGACGAGCCCCTCCACAGGAAGGACAATGTAAGGGATGGAGTAGAGAGCATATACTTGAGAAAATAATGGGAATATGGGCAAAATTGGCGGGACTTGTAGATTCAGTGTTTGTGGTGGGGAAGACAGACTATTCAAGATGAATCCTCAGATACTGACCGGTTGAATCATGATGTCACCTCACTTCCTCCTCTTACACCACCCTCTTCCTCCTCACACGTTACAATTATCTTGCCTTATTTCTATTTCTAGGACACATTAAGCTTTTCCACGTCATAACCTTTGCACTGGCTAGTCTCACTTCCAGGATTACTCTTTCCCCAAAGCTCATGGCTGGCTGCTTTTTCTCTCTTAGCCCTCACCATTCTCTCCACCACATCATTGTATTTTATTTTCTGCATGGCATACATGGTTAGCTAAAATTATCTTGATTTTTATTATTAGTTTGTTTTACTTTCCTTGTTAGTAATGTAAACTCTTTTGAGTACTAGAGAATCATTCATGTTGTTCATCCCTATAAGCCTAGGACCAGAAGCAATGCCTGACATGTAATCAGAGTTCAATATCTCAGGTTGAATAATGCTTGACCAGGAGGACATAAAGAGAATGGAGGCATCTTAGAGGTCAAACATCAAGGGATATGAGATGAAGGTATAAAAATATCCGGATGAGGGGCAGCGCCTGTGGCTCAAAGGAGTAGGGTGCTGGCCCCGTATGCTGGAGGTGGCGGATTCAAACCCAGCACCGGCCAAAAACTGCAAAAAATCTGGATGAGACTTTACATCTTTTGTATGAACCTACATGGAGGTGGAACACATCCTTCTTAGTAAAGCATCACAAGAATGGCGTCTTATATGTTTACATGGATGGAGCTAGAACATATTCTCCTTAGCAAAGTATCTCAAGAATGGAAGAAAAAATACCCAATGTACTCAGTCTCACAATTATAGCCCAAGAAAAAAGGGAAAGGGGAGAGGGAGGGAAGGGGAGGGTATAGGGTGGGTGGAGGAAAAGTAATTGGTGGGACCACACCTACGGTGCATCTTACAAGGGTACACATGAAATTTACTAGGTATAGAATATAAATGTCTTAACACAATAATTAAGAAAATACCGTGAAGGTTATGTTGACCAGTATAATAAAAACTTTATATACAGTTTATATATTTCAAACTGTATATAAAACCAGCACATTGTACCCCATGATTGCATTAGTGTACACAACTACGATTTAATAAAAAAAAAAAAAAGAAGAATGGAGAAGCAGGAATCCCATGGACTCAATTCTAATATGAAGGCAGTAGATGAGCTAATACAAGGGATAGGGTATGGGAATTAGGGAGGGGGATGAGGGACATGGTGTATGACACATCTCTTGGGGGGCGTGACACAATTATAAGAGGGACTTTATCTAACAAATGCAATCAGTGTAACCTAATTTCTTTGTACCCTCAATGAATCCCAAACAATAAAAAAAGAAAATCTGGATGAATAAAGTGTTTCAGACTGAGGAGGACTCATAGAATTTAAAGTTTTAGTTAAAAGGACCCAGGAAATAAAAATGTAAGTTGTGACCCCAGGAATGGATAGCCGATATGAGTAGAGGTCAATGTCACCTGAGTAAGAGGGACAAAGGCCTGTGAGGCCAGGCTAGTGGCTCAAAGCTCTGCATGAAGGACAAAGTATTATGGCAGAAGGGACTTGAAAGAACTGTGAACATGGTGCTCAAGGCTTTGATAATTGGAAGGAAGGTGTCTGGATCTGATGGATGAAAAGAAAACAGATTGAATGGGATTGTGGGATTGCAACTGCTCCAAATAGAAGGGGATTTTGGATGATGGTAGAAATTCCAAAAGCTTTCAACAATCTCATGAGGTAGGCTGTGTTGCTGTCCCTATTTATAGGAAACTGAAGGATGGATGAAGGAGTAAAATAATTTGCTCCAGGTAGTATGTGATGGGTCCTGGATTCAGGCCAGACAACCAAAGCTCAGGCCCTACATTTTTAAGGATTGTACAATGTGGCCTCCGGAGCTGATCTCACTTCAGGACTGGTGACTCTCGACTCCTGAAGTCTAAGATTTATTTCAGAAATAAAACCAATGGCATGCCTCAGGCAGCAGCAAGGCTGCCCAGTCCTACTTAGTTCATTCCGCATTTGATTATTTATCTCCAAACGTTCACCAAGCTCCTACTTTGAATCAAGCGCTATGCTTATGGTTTTACCTTCCTTAACCTTTTCATTCTCTCAACCACCAGGTTAGAGTATGGTTAAGAGGAACTACTGTCCTCAACCTATAAAGAAAAAAAACTATTTCAGTCTCTCCTATGGTGCTGGGGATAAAGTGAATCCTCGACAAATTCTCCCTGAATTTACTTGACATGTTCACAACAGTGGTCATGCTGAAGGGCGCGTGCTCAGGCCATGGCCATTGTTCATGTAGCATTTTCTTCTCTAATTCTCAAATTTTTCCATTTGAGCACCACCTATGAAAAAGTCACAAAATTCACTGAAATACAACCACCACAAAGTGATGGCTCAGCAACTTTTGGTCCAAAACATTTACATTTCTCCACCTACCAAATCAAAAAGGACAGATGGCAGACTTTTGTAGACTTTTAGTTCCATCAAATTAGTTTCTCTTCTTTCTGCTTGCTAAACAACAAGGCAGATTCTCTTTACCTCAACGAAAACTTTATTGTTACAAGCAATTATCCAGCTCCCTGAAGACATCCTGAAATCACTGTGATCTCAGCAATTCCTGTCCTCTGTGTCTCCTTTCTGGATTGATCTTGCAAATGCACCTCATTATCACCATTCCCTGGAGCACCCACAGCACTTGCTGTGCTATGCATAAGACACTATGGCAAATCACCAAGTCACAAAGCCTTCAAGGATGGGGACAGTGTAGCTCAGGGCTATCACATCCCAGTAGGAACATGATGCATCTCCGTGCCTTATCTATTTTCATCCCATCACTCTATGTGGGATGGGATAGAAGTACAAATAGAGGTGAGTGTTCCCAGCTCTTCTCTCTGCCAAATAAATTAAGCTCAGTTTAGCCATTGCTCATTTGTTTCCCCTCCCTTTCCTCCTGAGAATGTATTGGCCCTATGAGTAATCGTGAGCCAGAGTCAGGACAATGGAACTGAGGGATAAAAGTCTCATTCTTATGAAATGCTCGTGTGGGACTTTCTTTCCCAGAGGCTCCCAGGGGTTGGGTCTGGCACGTGGAGAGTGTGGAGGGAGGTGGTGATGAGGAAGGGCTTGGAGCAGAGTTAGGAAAGAGAAGAGAGTGAGAGATGGTTAGAGATCAGGAGAGGGTAGAAAAGGAGGTAAGTGACAGGGCCTGGGAGAGATGGGGTGTTAAATAACATGACAGGAGGAGAATTATAACAAGAGTTGCTTTTGAGTTTTATCTTCTTCAGAAAGGATAAATGAAGGTTTGAATTCCTGTTGGACTCTCCTTCTCTGAATGTGCCACGTTCCCAAGTGGCCTCCATGGCTCACAGTTAGGATGTGGTGACACACACAATAAGCATTTACTAAACTTGCCTGGGGATCCCAAACATTATCATGCAGCGCAGGGGATAAAAATAAACAGCAGTATTGGAGGCACTTGGAGTTTAGCTAAGGGAAGAAATGTTAATATTTTTTCATGACGTTACAGCTTACAGAAGTGCTCATTATTTTAAATGATTCTGATGGCAGGCCAGGGAGGTCTGGTTATGCCCATTGTAGAGATAATGAATCTGAAGGTCGGAGAAGACTTGAGAATGGCTGTCACCTGTTAAGTAGCAGGACCTGAAATAGAGTCCAGACTGGCCTCTTTCTGCTTTCTTATACTTTCTTTGGCCTGCGAGAGAAAATGGAACACTGGACAGGGGCCTGATACACGGTTCAGATTATGATGTATGATAATCTGAGGGCTTTTAAGACGACAAGAAGGGAAGATGTCCAGCTTAGTTTTCTGATAAGAATTTGTGATTCAAGGGCATGTCAGGTGGCATGGGCTGTTATCCCTTTCTTGGCAATACAATCTCTCTTGGTCACACATACCTTAGCACTCAACTAGGGAGCTGGCCTCGTGGAGAAGAATAATCACATTCTCTCTATAAGATTTGGGAACACCTTGCATCCCGCATACTCTGGAACTCCTTCTTTACAAGACTGAGCCAGTCTGTTAGCATTCCACATGAGTGTCTCCATGGGGCAGACATTGGACAAAGGCCCGGGGAAGTTTTGGCTGCTCTCATGTTCAACCTGTCTAAGAGCTATTTAAACATAAACAACTCCTAGAGCTGTTTTCTTCAGAGGATAGCTTGGAGTGTGTCAGGCAGGTGGCCTCAGGAACATTGTTCCAGAGGCTGGACAGTGAGGTACAGAGAAGGAGAGACTGGGACTGAGGAGCCGATGTGCCCAGGAGCCCTGCCACAGAGCTGCAGCAAATGTGTCACCCTTAGTGTTTACCCAGTCACAATAGAAAGGCACCACCCTCGTGTTCTCTTAGATTTTTGTCATCTAAGTAACATTAACTTTTTAGTCATTATTCCCATTCTCTACATTGCTATTCCCAATGTGCCAATACAGACTCTATCCTATACAGAAAGAGCAATATTTATGCCATTTAATTTTAAACAATTACGGGTGCCACTGGACAGCAACACACATATTAATGTATCACTTACCATTCAAAAGTGACAAACATCCCCGAAAATGTTTAGCAACTGCCACCATTTGCCTCGTCAGTGTGTTTATTTCCTATATTTTAAGTTCGTATGAAACAACACAAAGCAATCTTTGGTCAGCACTCGAAAGGCGGATGGCTTTCAAAATTAAAAAAAATAGTTTTTAGAAAGTAATACAGTGCAAACAAATGAACGATCACTACTACATTCAGAGTAATTTAATATAATTCAATTCAATTAAATACCACTGCTGTAAAGAAGGATTAAAGTCTCGACAGCTGCACTCTAAGTATAGCAATTAATGTAGTTGGAATTCAGGAATCTAAAAACTACCCCATTACATTTCACTAAATCAAAGGATCTAAAGAACAGTTGTGGAATCATTACTGGATTAACAGAGGATTGTTGATGCTACATTATTTAAATCATAGGTCTTAATCCCTATAATAAAATCAAGCACGGCAGTGTTTGCAAAGTGGAACAAGATTCCAGGACGAAGGAGATCCATTTCAGCGGCATGTCCCCCTGTTGAATGGGCTCCAATTCACAGCAGTTTCTGGAATGTGTCGATCATGTATCTGGCCAGGGATGTCAGGGTTCCTGGGGCCAGACTCAGGGGCAGAGAGTGATGGACAATCACCCAGCTGTGGTTTGAAAGATTCTGGAAAGAATATCTTGACTGAAATAAAAATACCATCTGCCCTGTGTCAGTATATCTGAAATCCAGCCACTGGGGTTATCGTCTTTTGGGTCTGAAGGTTTTTCCAGACTGTCTGACATTTCTGTTGCCAGACAGACTGGTTGATGCTTCCTTAAAAACATGAGACTTGTAGCTGTGGCCATTGTCACTAGATAGATGGCAATTCAGCTGAGCATAGTCATGCAATGATTTCAGTATGGATAACCCAGAGATGGGATGAAGTTAACAATCCAGAAAGTTAAACTTTTTTCATAGTCACGGGATATTTTTAAAAGAGACTAGCTAAATGCAAGAGCTCCCATATTTAGCAGGATCTAAATGAATAACATACCACTTTACATTAAAATTTCTTATCAATTGCAATTTGACTTATGTTGGCTTCCAAAATTGCAGTGAATTTTTTCTTCAGATTGCAAAGCTCTGAAATTGTATTTCTGAACCAACTTTTACGTAATTGCTTTTCTTGGCAGAGGGAGATTTTTTTTTTTTCCCTCCTCTGGCTCCTCTCTGGCTCAGAACTCAGCCTCTTTTGGCATCTTCTACCTTTCCCCAGGTTTAATGTTCTCATGTTTTCTCTTCCTCTGCCCCTTTTTCTTCTCTCACCATCATTAATTGAAAAAGAAATCAAGAAATCGTGACAATCACAACTATAACAGGGACCTGACCGAACAACAAAACATGGTTACCTACTCATTTGTACCCTCGCATTAATCTGAAATTAAAAAAGAAAAGAAATTATGATAATCATGCAGGTGTGGTTCTGTGAAAGCCTTTGCCCATTCGTCCTCAATATTCAACTTGGCCATATGCACTGAATTCCTGCCGTACCAGTCTGCTCCCAAACCCTCAAGAACACAGTTGACTGTGATGAACACAAATCAGTCAAAACATCTGCCTCAAAGCTCAGGCCAACATCTTTCTTATAAAAGGCTGCAAATAGATTTTGAAGTGAATACAATGGCTGGGGTTTTTTTGTTTGTTTGTTTGTTTTATTTTCTTTAACATATTTGTAGGACTTCTAGTAGGAACTGGTACCTACTTAATTCTGAATCTTGCCTCAGCTTTTCATGAAAGCCATACAGAAAAATGCAGAAAACTTTTTAAAGACTCACAAAAATTGTTTACAGTGAAACTAGGAGGCAGGAAAATCTGCTAATTCCATTTACCTGTAAGAGCAGGTGAGGCTAGCAAAACCTTACAGGAAGCCAGATGGGGAACACCAGGGAAGAACGGGATGTACAGAAGAGTCAGTTGTAGCATACCTCAGAACTGTCCAGGAAATTACTCGCTCAGAAGGGCTAGATCAAAGAGGTTAGGAGTGCTGGGGAAGAACGGGAAGGTGGATGATCCAGAGTTAGCGTATCTCCAAAGGTACCAATAAAATACCCAGTCTAGATGCATGAGAATTAGAAGCATCAGAAGGCTAGTTCTGTTGCAGTAAGTGGTGAAGGAAGTAGGGTGGTGTAGAGCTGACTGGAGAAACTATCTTGAGTTTCTAGTTAAGTTCAGAGAGGCACGGAAATGTGGCTGAATAAATGCATTATATTTAAAGTAAACAGTCCTCTACCATACTAATAGAAGAGGTGGAACTCTTGAGTTGCTAACCCAGGAATGCTTTTGTGGCCCTCGCTTCCCCACCCCCATCCATCCCTCCACCTCTGACCTCTTGCAGAAAGCTGGTTCAGGGCAACACAACAATACTAGAAAAAAAACGTTAAAAGGAAATATATCATATTCATCTACAAAATAAATAAGTGGGAAAAAATAGTAAGATATTTCCATAGACAAAGTTTTTAGGAAAAGTTGCAGTAGAACAGACAACCATGAGCTAAGCTGTCATTGATTTTAAAAAGTTAATGAATCCCAAATGTGGAAACCGAAACACAAAAACAAGGCAAGGGAAGAACGGAAAACAGAAGGCAACGGCAGCCCTCAGGAAAGAAACCAAGGGACGACATTACAAACGCGAGAGAATACATTAGAGCACAGGGAAGGTTGGATACTACTGAGACCACAGTAACACTACGGAGGATAGAAATAAGAAAAAAAAAAGAGACTTTAAGAGGATCTCAGACAAATCAGAGCTAGAAACAAAGCAAAACTCATATGCACTAAATTGGAATTCCAAAAGAGAAAACCAACCAAAATCAACAAAATCTCTATTTTAATGTATAATTAAAGCGTATTGAAGGCACACTGAGCCATCAACGCTGAGTCACACCTTGATAAAGTTTTCTTTAAAGATGCAGAACAAATGCCATTCAGAATCCTTTAAAGATGTAGAAAGGCATCAGGATGAACTCACTTTTAAGGGAAAGAAAACAGAGATGGCCTCCGACTTCTCCACAGAAACAAACTGTATGCTCAAGGAAAGAAAGGGAGTCAAGTATTTTATATTCAGACAAGCCTTACTTTAAGTAAAAAGGGAAAGAATGTTTTGTTTTAATTTCATGTTCAGAGAACCAGATTAATCAGAGTTCTTTGTATAGTCTCATCAATGTTCAGTGCATTCTCTTACCTTCTGGGTGTGTGTGTGCAGGCATACACGAACGTACGCTCATGTGTACATATGTATGGGGACCGTAATTTGCATGTAGGTAGCTATTGTGGTATTATTCATATAATAACATGGTAAGCGCCTGAACCCAAGTATGAGAACTAGAACATCCTGGTAACACGCCCACGTATGGACTCCTCCTTCATGCCGTCCTATCCCAGAGGAAAGCATATGTATATGTGTGCATGCGAGTGTTCCTAAAATATATTAATATATCGGTTTTTAGATTTGTTTTCCACCTTATGCAAATGACATTTTGTTGTATGTGACCTTCTAAGGCTTCAAATCTAATAGTCCATAAACTATAAGCAGCACAATTATTTCGTGTACCCCTGCAACAGTCAGACAGAAGCTGCACGAGTTACTTGACCCGAGGAATCAATTTAAGGTACCTGTACCAGATATAAAGTTGTTGTCTACTGGAAGGGCAAAAAGAGAACTATAAGGCAGCATGGAGACAGAAAGGAGAGGAAGGCGCTGCCATCCCCTGTGGCTCAAAAACTAAAGGAAACTAAGAGACAAACTTGGAAGAGGACGCCTGTGGGGCTGAAACTCAGTGGCTCCTCAGCCACTGAGGAAGTGGCTCTGATCAGATGGTGCTGGTACTTCTGAGCCCGGAGGAGGGGCTTCCTAGGCTGGGACCCAGGCCTCTGATAAGGGGGTGGCTAAGTCTGGGGAGGTGGGGTTATCAAACTGGTTCTGAAGGGGTAGAAAAATTGCACTCTGGTTCAGCTTTTGCTGCAGGAAGGAACTGCCTGCCACTGCTGTCCTGAAGAAAGACTGCCTGCAGGGAGTGGAAAGGGGCTAGCCCTGAAGTCTCCTCTGGCGCCCCCTATTGATGAAGCTTTTTACTGAGCCAGCTGGCAAAGTGCGAGTGGGATTTGCAGGGCCTCGTTTTCTGTATCCTAAAGCAGATGTGGAAGGTGAATTTGGAGATAAGAGGCAGTGTCTTAATAATTGACAAGCCACTAATAAAGAAAAAAATTCTGACAAGCTAAGATTTCTGAGATCTAAGAAAGCTTGCACATAGCAGAAGAGACAAAACATGGTGCATTATTGGGTTTAGCCGTAGATCATTCATTTTGATTGCTCTATAAAATTCCATGTTGGGAGCATACCTCGGTTTACCCATCCTTTTGTAGAAAAGTTTGATTAATCTTTACTTTTTGTCACCCTCAATATTTTTGCCATCTGAAATAGTTAAAATAATAATAAAAGAAGCCCAGTGGTAGTTCCAGCATGCTCACTATGTACAAAATTCTTCCATACTTTTCCTCTCCAACTTATTTTTTTATAGTAAAATAGAATGAGGTGAGTAAGGAACGGATGATGAAGTCAATTACATTTTTATGCCCTTTAGGGAAATAGGAATTATCTTGGCTGTGCTTTGCAGCTGCTGAGAAAAGTAAGCAGAGGGATTCCGAAATGAACGTGTACTGACTAAGTAATTAAAGTGTGTGCCTAGCAGTGTGATAAATCTTTGAGTGGAGGAGAGTTGGAGAGAGACATAAAGATATATTATATGCATACATGGACACACATGTATATATTATGTATAATCTTTGTGTCTCTCTCCAATGTATACATATTATATGAGATATATATTATACATATAGTATATAGTATACTATACATGACATATATACTATATACATATACCATATATATCATAGCATATATATGATATAAGCTACATATCTGATATAGTATAATATATACTACATATATAATATGTACATACACATATATACAGTATATTATAATCTTCTTATATCTCTCCGATCCCCTTCTACTCATATACTACATATATAATACATACATATATCCTATATGTATATATATAATATAAATATATTACACATATACATACAGTAAACCTCCATACTTGACTACCTCCCTACATTGACCACTTCCTTAAATGGACCTAATTTTCATAGACTAGACATACATCACATGTACATATCAGTACAGTAGGCCTACTTCCTTATTCTGGCCACCTCTATATGTTGACCAGTTTGTTGCAGTCTGTTGGGTGGTCAACTTCTAATACCAGCTCAAAAGCCCAATGTCCATAGTGTCCTCTGGATCACATATGGATGAGAATCAAAGTACAATTCATTTTGAGGTTAATTTCCCTCTAGCTGTGAGCTTGTAAAATCAGACACATTATCTAATTCCAAAATACAATGGTAGGACAGGTATCAGATAGATATTTCCATTCATAAAGGGAGAAATAGGAAGAAAGGGGTGACTAGTCCCAAGTACGCCCAAAACTCAATGGGGTGAACAACATTCAATCTTAAGGCTCCAGAATAATCTTCAATTCCATGTCTACCCCCTGAATAATTCTGGGGTGGTAGTTGGGCCTCCAGGTCCTGGGGAAGAACCTCCCCCTTTTTGGCTTTGGTGGCCTCAGCCCCTGCATTTGTTGTCTTGGGTTAGATGGAGTCTCATGCATGCAGTTCTCCCAGACTGGTATTACAAGCTGGTAATGCTATAGTTCTGGGGGTTCAAGGGCAGCCCCCTTCCCATGGCTCCACTGGGTATTGTCTAATGGGTACTTTCTACAAGGGCTCAGATCCTGCAGCAGGTTTCTTCCTAGGAGTTATAGGATACATCCTTTGAAATCTAGGTGGAGGTAGCTATGCCTCCACAGTCTGCATACTCTGTGTATTGGCAGAATTAGCATCGTGGGGATGCCAACAAAATTTAGGTTTGTATCCTTTGGAGAGGTGGCATGAGCTATACCTGGGTTTGCTTGAACCATGACTGGGGCAACCAACGGGTATTATACCAGAATGTAGGGAAGAGTTCTAAGGTAACCCTATATAGGGAGCTAACAAAGAGCACCCAGGCACATTCCCCAAACCATTCTGCTCTCCTAGAGCTCTGGGTCTCCAATGGGGAGGGGGGGAACTTTGAAGATGTCTGAAATGCCTTTAGGGTCATTCTGCTATTGTCTTGATAAATAGAACCTGACTTCCCTCTACCCATACTAATCCTTTTTTCATAGCATCCCTTGGCCCCACCCTCACACTCTCCTTTGCTTGATTTTTCATTCTTTAAGTGGCCAGCCTATGAATTTTCCAAATCTTGATGTTCTACTTCCCTTTTAATTTTGTTTTGTCTTTAAATTATTTCTCTCATCTCTCATTTTATTTTTTGTAGTTAAAAGCCACACAATTCCTTCAGTATTTTGCTTAGAAATTTATTCTACCAGATAGCCTAGTTTGTTGTTTGTGAACTCTGCCTTTCATAGAGCTGTGGGGCATGGACACATTTCAGCCAAGTTCTTTACCACTGTATAACAAGGTCAGCCTTTATTCCAATTTCTGGTAAGATATTCCTCATTTCTAGCTGAGATTTCCTCAGACTGGCCTTTATTGTCCATACTTCTACTAATGTTCTAGTCACAACTATTCAAGTAATATCTACAAAGTGGCAGACTTTCCCTGCAGTTTTTCTCTTCTTCTGAGCCCTCACCAGGTTCCCCCTTCACACTCCATTCATAGCAACATGGGCTTTCTCTAGCTTGTGCCTCCAAATTCTTTCAGCTTTTTCCCATCACCCAGTTCAAAGTCACTTCTACATTTTGGGGTATTTTTTATGGCAACAGTCTCATTTCTCTCATGCAAATTTTTTGTTTTAGTCTATTTTATGCTGTTGTAACAGAATACTCAGGACTGGGTCATTTATAAACACCAAATTTTTCTTTTTCTTTCTTTCTTTTTTTTTTTTTTTTTTTAGAGAAGGTCTTCACTCTGTGTCCTGGGGTTGAATACTGTGGTGTCATACCTCACAACAACCTCAAACTCTTGGGTTTAAGTGATCCTCTTGTCTCAGCCTCCCAAGTAGCTGGGACTACAGGCACGTGCCACAACACAGGCTATTTTTAGAGATGGGGTCTTGCTCTTGCTTAGGCTGGTCTTGAACTCCTGAGCTCAGAAGATCCACCCCGCCCCACTTGGCTTCCCAGAGTGCTGGGATTATAGGCATGAGCCACCATGCCCAGCATATAGTGAACAAATTTATTGGCTCACAGTTCTGGAGACAGCAAAGTCCAAGATCCAGGTTCTACCCTCTGAGAAAGGCCTTCTTACTGGGTCATCCTGTTACTGATACTGAACTCTGAGTTCTTTTCTTTTGCCAAATTTCCTCTCTAAGAGGATTGATAAGTCACAACTACAAATGATAAAATATCAATAAATGAGTTTTTTTAAACTTAGTATAATGTGATTTACTTCCCAAACTGGTTTCAGCATAGCATCATATGAAAGACAGAAGATCCCCCTTATCTTAACTCAAGAATCCTAACAGACCCTTATCTTCCCTCAAACATTCCTTTCCACTGGCTTTAAGTCTTACACAAAGCTTAACGCTTTCAACCAATTGCTAACTAAGGAATCTCTACAATGTACCTGTGACTTATAAAACGCCTGCTTCAAGATATCCCACCTTTTCAGTCTAAACCAATGTATACATTCTATGAATTGATTTATAATTTTACCTGTAATTCTAGTCCCTATGAATGTATAACCAAACTGTAATCTGGCCACTGTTGACACATTTTCTCAAAACCTACCAGGAACTTATACCCCAGGCCATGGTCACACACATTCAGCTCAGAATAAACCTCTTTAAATTATTTCAGGGCTTGGATTTTTCCACTGACATTACCCAACCAAACTGAATCCACTCTCCCAGCACAGCAAACCAGAGACTACAGTAAGAGTTGCAGCAGGAGAAGAGGCATTTTCATTGCATTGTGTCACTCAAGGACACAGGTGGCTAATGTTTAAGCCCCAAACTCCCCAATAGCTAACAAGCTGGGATTTTAAAAGGCAGGGTATATTTTAGGCAGGAGAAATTGCAAATCAATACATGGAAATTACACACTGGCCCAGCCAAAAAGGTGGGATGATATCCTGAAATGGGTCCTGGAGGTCATAGATACACTCAGGGAGTCTGCATTGGAGAAAAGGAAAGTTAAGATGGGTGTGATTCTTTCCAAAACCCTCAGGGGGGGAAATTTAGTACAAAGAACAGCATCAGAATTCAATTCCTCCCTCCCCCCCAGCTTATCTGCATGTTTTGGAGGGAGTTTCTGAGAAACAACTGGAAAACAAAGGTATGTTAAGATGCCATCTTTTAGTTTCCAGAGGGAGCCAGAACACCTCTGGGCTCTGCTTTCTTGGAGAGCCATTGATATCTGGCCCTAGAGGCCCCTAGAGGAGTCCCTGCTCTGTCCCAATCCTGAGGTGGAAAGGCAAAGAGGGGGTAAGAGAAAAGGGGGAGCTATAGTTATCCTTTTATAACAAAGCCACCCTTGAGGGAATGTAACAGAGGGAATGGTCTGAAAAAAAAAATGCAAAAATGTGTCCTGTCTCTATGAAATTTCCCCCACTCTATTTGGAAACTGAGGCCTGCATCCCAGCCTCAGGCCATGGTCAGGAGGGCCAGAGGACTGTCTTTTGTTCTTTGTGCTACAGGAAATGGTTCTGCTGAACTCTGAGGTGGAGATGGAGGCCAGGAGCCTAGCCAGTAGGTGGGTGGAAGTCTCAGCTTTGTCTTCTGCAAAGAATGGGAAGATTCAAATCATTACCTGTAGTGGAATGACAATGGCCACTCCCCTTTAAAAGCCCTGTGTTTCTGCTTCTGTTTGTGAAATCTGGTTTTTTAAAAGGAATAGGAAACCATTTTTTCTCCTATGCTGGCAAAGTAATTACATTTTCCTTTTCTTCTTCTCAAGCCACTTGTTCTTGTTTTTCTGAAGTAGCCTTGAAATAGGTGTCAAGCTTTTTTTTTTTTTTAATTGAATGGTAACTATGTACATTAATGCACTTCTAGGGTACAGTTTGGGGTTTTCACACACAATCCAAATACTTCCATCAAACTGGTTAACAGAGCCTTCATGTCATTTTCTCAGTTATTGTTTTAAAACGTTCACATTCTACTCTTAGAAAGATTGTACCCCCATAAGATAAACCTCAGAAGTGATCCCTCCAATCCCCCTCCCTCCACCCATTCCCCCCTCCCTTCTCCCATTTCCCCCTCCCCACATTCTTAGGCTATTTGGTTATAGCTTTCACATAAAAGGTATAAATTAGTTTCATAGTAGGGGTGTGTACATTGTATACTTTTTCCTCCCTTCTTGTGATATTTTGCTCAGAAGAACATTCTCCAGCTCCATCCATGTGAACAAGAAGGACGTAAAGTCTCCATCCTTCTTAATGGCTGCGTAATATTCCATGGTGTACATATACCACAGTTTGTGGATCCATTCATGGATCGATGGGCACTTGGGCTTCTTCCATGACCTGGCAATTATGAATTGGGCTGCAATGAACATTCTGATACAAATGTCTTTGTTGTAATGCGATTTTTTGTCATCTGGGAATATACCTAATAAAGGAAT
>CAUYQV010122462.1:0-29909 GCA_963574575.1 Galagoides demidoff | reverse complement strand
AAAGAAAATTACAACCCCCTAAGAAAAGAAATAGAAGATATTAACAAATGGAAGAACATACCATGCTTATGGCTGGGAAGAATCAACTTTGTGAAAATCTCTATATTACTGAAAGCAATCTACAGATTTAGTGCAATTCCCATTACAATACCATCATCATACTTTTAAGATTTGGAAAAAAAAATAATTCTTCATTTTGTATGAAATCAGAAGAAACCCTATATAGCCAAGGCAATTCTTAGTAATAAAAAGAAAGCCAGTAGTATCATCCTACCAGACTTTCAGCTCTACTACAAGGCCAGTGTGATCAAAACAGCATGGTATTTGAACAAAAATAAAAACATTGATATTTGGTTTTTTTAAATTAAATAATAACTGTGTACATTAATGCAATTCTGGGGTATAGTGTGGTGTTTTCATATACAATTTGAAATATTTTCATCAAACTGGTTAACATAGCCTACATGTCATTTTCTTAGTTATTGTGTTAAGACAATCATATTCTACTCTTAGAAAGATGCACTTGTACCCTTTTAAGATAAACCGTGGAAGTGATCCCTCCAATCACCCTCCCTCCACCCGTTCCCCCCTCCCTTCTCCCTCCCCCCTCCCCATATACTTAAACTGTTATTAGGTTATAGATTTCATATGAAAGCTATAAATTAATTTCATAATAGAGCTGTGTACTTTGGATACTTTTTCTTCCATTCCTCTGATACTTTGCTAAGAAGAATACTTTCCAGCTCCATCCATGTGAACATGAAGGACGTAAAGTCTCCATCTTTCTTTATGGCTGCATAGTATTCCATGGTATACATATACCAGTTTGTTGATCCATTCATGGATTGATGGGCATTTGGGCTTTTTCCATGACCTAGCAATTATGAATTGGGCTGCAATAAACATTCTGATACAAATATTTTTGTTGTAATGTAATTATTGGTCATCTGGCTTCAGATGGCCTACAGATATATGAAAAAATGCTCACCATCCTTAATCTCAGAGAAATGCATATCAAAACTTCTTTGAGATATCACCTCACTCCAGTAAGATTAGCCCATATCACAAAATCCCAAAACCAGAGATGCTGGTGTGGATGTGGAGAAAAGGGAACACTTCTACACTGTTGGTGGGAATGTAAACTTATATGTTCCTTTTGGAAAGATGTCTGGAGAACATTTAGAGAACTAAAAATTGACCTGCCATTTGATCCTACAATTCCTTTATTAGGTATATACCCAGAAGACCAAAAATCACATTATAACAAAAATATTTGTATCAGAATGTTTATTGCAGCCCAAGACATTGATATTTGGAACCAAATAGAAAATTACAAGATGAAACTAACATCTTACAGCCACCTGATCTTTGATCAACCAAGAACATACACTGGGGAAAAGAATCCCTATTCAGTAAATGGTGTTGGGAGAAGTGGATGACCACATGTAAAAGACTGAAACTAGACCCACACTTTTCACCACTTTACAAAAATTGATTAGAGATGGATAAAAGATTTAAATCTAAGGCATAAAACAATAAAAATCCTTGAAGAAAGTATGGGGAAAACACTTGAAGATATTGGCCTGGGGAAATATTTTATGAAGAAGACTTCCATGGCAATTGCAACATCAACAAAAATAAACAAAGGAGACTAAATTAAACTGAAAAGCTTCTGTACAGGTAAGGAAACAACAACCGAAGCAAATAGACAACCTCAGAATGGGAAAAGATATTTGCATATTATGAATCAGACAAAAACTTGATAACTAGGATCTATAGAGAACTCAAATTAATCATCAAAAAAGATCCAACAATCCCATATATCACTGGGCAAGAGAGATGAATAGAACCTACTCTAAAGAAAACAGATGAATGGCTAACAAACAGGAAAAAATGCTCATCATCCCTAATCATCAGACAAATGCAAATCAAAACCACCCTGCAGTATCATCTAACCCCAGTGAGACTGGCCCACATCAAAAAGTCTCAAAGCTGCAGATGCTGGCATGGATGTGGAGAGAAGGGAACACTTTTATACTGCTGTTGGGACTGCAAACTAATACAACTTTTTTGGATGGGAGTATGGAGAATCTTCAAAGAACTCAAATTAGACCTCCCATTCAATCCTGCAATACCATTGCTAGGCATCTATCGAGAAGAAAAAAATCCTTTTATCATAAAGACATTTGCACTCGACTCTTTATCACAGCTTAATTTACAATTGCCAAAACGTGTAAACAACCTAAATGCCCACCAACCCAGGGATGGATTAACACGCTGGTATATGTATATTATGGAATATTATTCAGCAATAAAGAGATGGAGACTTTACATCTTTTGTATTACCCTGGATGAAGGTGGAACACATTCTTCTTTACTTGTTTGTTCAATGCTGCCGATGTAAGCACTTAGTGACAAGTTCACAAACTTAATTATCAGACCTCGTAGGTGATGATCATGCATCCCAGCTAGTCAGATGTAAGTGTCTATCCCAAAGACAGCAAATATATCGCACTGATGTTGCCATTTCTGCTTCCTATAGTCAGAGTAGCAACAGTAATAGAACATGATTCTCTTTACCAACTAGCCTGTTCACCACAGTTCTCTGAATGGCTATACCACGCATCCTGATGCAGTACTAGAGAATACAGCAAACCATCCTCTGTCCTATTAAAATTCTCAGCTTATCCAGCATGTGTGTAATCTTCTACATTTGATTTCTTAAAGTGAGGTCTAACTTGATTTTAAGGGTTTGGAAATGTTTCTTCTCCCCCAACCTATTCTATAGGAAACCTTTTCATTTTCTAGAGATAATGTAAAGCAGTAGTGCTTTTTTTGATTAAAAAAAAGATGAGATGTCAGTCATCCTCAGTTTTAAATTGTAAAATGAAGCCCTCATGGCATCTCTTTCATTTTCCTCTGTTGCATCTCATGTTCACATTACTGTGTAAGCCTGGATTCCTGGCCAAATATATAAGTTGATATGAGAAGATTAATTTCTTTGCGAACATGTGGCATAAGGAGCTAAAAGAAAAAAAACTTTCAAGAGGGCACTGAGAAGATGAAAATACAAGTATGTCCCCCAGAAATAGTTGTCCCCTGTTGGAGCAAAAAGAACACTTCTCCTTTGCCCTCAGAAGGTTTGCTAAAAACTCACCTCACAATAAAGTAGATTAATAAAAGAAAATCTATACAAATTTTGCTGTTACTGTGATGACTCAATAGACATCTCAAAGTACTTTTAAGAAAGAAAATATAGAAGAGAAAGAAATAAAAATAAATCTACCATTTATTTATTTATTTTAGACAGAGTTTCACTTTGTAGCCCCTGGTAGAGTCCCATGCCGTCATAGCTCAAAGCAACCTCAGACTCCTGGGCTCAAGTGATTCTCTTGCCTCAGCCTCTGGAATAACTGGGATGACAGGCACCTGCCACAACATCTGGCTATTTTTAGAGATGGGTCTCACTCTAGCTCAGGCTGGTCTCCAACCTGAGCTCAGGTGATCAGCCCACCTTGGCTGCCCAGCGTGCTGGGATTACAGGTGTGAGCCACCATGCCCAGCTCTAAATCTATCTATATTAAATAACTACTAGCAGCTGGATTTGTAGGAAGCATTTTACGTAAAGCTCTTTGTAAATCGTAATTTGAAATACTGCTTTCAAATTGTATTCATTATACTAAAAGTAGATGAGCTTTGTTTTCCTCACTCACCACTACATCCCTTTATCAGAACCCTAGTACTCCCTATAGGACCTCTTTAGACTTCATTTCTCTAGTTGCTCAGTGTCCTTTTTCTGTCCCCTTACTTTTGAGTCAGCACTCTGGTTTTTGCCCTTGTCTGCCTTTCTTAAGTCTTCCTTTCTTCCTCCTCCATATCAAAAATTACTTATTCTTTGTCCCGTCAATTAACTAATGGCTTAGTTAATGAATTTTATAACAGAACTTCTCTTTGTGCAAATGAGTGATGAAGACATATGTCTTAACACAAAATCTTATTTCAAAAAAAGTTACTATTGATGAATTTGTGAACACTGTGGTAGGCCAATGGAGGAAATACTCTGAGGTTTGTAGTGAGACTTTGCAGTCAGAAAGACATGGAGATTCTCAGTTCTGCCAGTAATGAGCTATATGTGACTGCGGTAGTCACTTTTTTCTAGTAACCTCACTTTTCTCATCTTATAAAATAGTGGCAAAAAGGTTAACATCTATTTTAGTACTAAAATTGTATGCTTTTATTAATAATCTTTTTAAATTTATAAGTAGGAAGGGCACTGTGTTATGCTATCTTTTTTCAGTTCCCACTAAAGGCAGTTTAAAAGGCCATTTAAAAAAAGACAGTTACATAGTGATTTTGGAGCCACAGCCTAGATACCTACTTGGGATTTCTGGTTCTACCACTTTATCGAGCCATTTAGCTGTGTAGCCTTGGGCAAACTGACCTCTCAGTTCCCACATCTGAAAAAAAGTGGGAATAATATTAATAGGTTTTAGTAGATCACGGTGTAAAAATGATATAGTGGTTCTATAGCTCTTTCTCCCCTTATTTCTCCTTATTGTAGTAGTTACCTCAGACGTTCACCACTGTCCTTGAGTCTTCTGATTTTGGCAAATAATCTCATCTCCTACTTAACAGAGATAACAGAGACCACAGCATGGGATACCTTGAACTTTCTCCTCCTGTTACTGAAAGTTCAGCACTTGTCCCTAAGAAGAGGGACAAGTAGTTTGAGAAGGAAAGGGAAGCCTATTAATATGCCCCCAAAATACGAAAAGGTAGACTTGTGTCTTAAAGTAACATTTTTCTACCTATATGCAGAAATACAGAGCTTTTAAATGGAGGTTTTCAGCTGTAGGCTATGGCTGTCCATACCTGATGGTCCTGTTCAACCCCATCTCCGACAAAGACAATCTCAAGATCTCTGCTGGGACAATTCCACTGAGCCATCTCCTACAAAGTACAAAGAAGAAAGGACACGTCCCTGCTTCTCTGATTATTGGCCCTGGGGCAGGAATGCAGGAATGTACCCTTTTAGTTCTTGAAAAGGGTGAAGAGGTTTTAAAGAGACAGAAATATTTTTTACTCTTTTTCAGGTTATTCTCTCTGTTACACTAATATCTTCAAAACTACATTTGTTTCTGCATTTATTCCCATAATCTTCCCTAGAAGTTCAAGGGAATAGTAGACCTCCACTTTCAAAAATAAATCCTCTACATCTCTTTTCTCTATGCACAAAGTTAGCTCTTCTAGTCCTTCATAAGTTTATATCCAAAGTAATTTCCTTCCTCTGAAGCCTGTCCATTGGATGAAAACTCCACTGTAATCTCCTCTTTGAAACTTCTCTTCCCTCATTATTTCTTCAGGACCTTGCTAATAAATTAGCCCCTATCCTTCCTGGGTCTTTGAAATTTCACCCTTTACTGGATTTTTCATTGCAGTCAATAAACAATATGGAGACTCATTGATCATTATTTTCAAGATCAATTTTTTTTGAAGAATTGTTTCTTATGGTTACTTGTATTTTTTCACTTCCAATTCCTTCTTTAACCTATTTCAGACTACAGGCCCCATTCCCCTAGTAAAATGGTCTCTTACCATGGCTAACTCTAGTGGATACTTCACCATATTTATATTTTTTTGAATTCATCAATTGATGCTTACTACCCTTGGTGCTGTGATACTACATTCTTCCTATTCCCTTATAATGTGACTTGTGCTTCTCAATCTCTTTTACAGGTTTCTGCTTCTTTAACTGCCCCCTAATATATTAGTCTTTCTTATGATAGGCTTAGTTTTTGGCTCATTTCATTTCACTTTATAGACACTCACCCTATGAGCTCAGCCAGGTCCTTAGCTTTAAAAACCACTTCTAGGCTGATGACTCACAAATCTAAAGCCCCTTATGTTGCTCCTGAGCTATAGACTCACACACTCAGTTGTCTCTAAGACACTGTAGGCACATTAAACTCTGTGTATACAAAACAAAAGTCTTCCCCTTTTTCCTTTTCTTTCCTTCCTCCAAATATGTTCCTTTTTTTCTTTTTGTATTTTCTATCTTAACAAATACTAACACCAGACACAGGGTTCAAGTCACAAATTCGATGTCATTGTTTATTATTTCTTATCATTCCACCTCATCCACTGAGCTGCCAAGTCCTACCTCATATTTATCATTTGAATTTGTCCCCTCCTTTTTGTTCCTATTATTGGTTCTCTAATTTTAGCTATTGTTCTATCAATAAAACTACAGCTTCCTAATAACTTCTCTTAACTTTCTTCTCCCTCCTCTGATTTAAATTGCCCTCAACTGTGTTCTAAGAGTTACCTGTCTCTAATACAAAATTTTTCAGTGCCTGCCCATTGACCAAAACATCAGATTCATGCCCCATAGCATACCACCCAAGCAAAGTCCTTAATGATTTGACCCCCAACATCCCCTTCTTTAGCTTCTTCCCCGTGCTTCAGCTAAATTTAATCACTTTCTGACCTTTGAATGGATTATATTTTTCCTAGATCTTTCTGACATTACACATGCTCATCTCTTTGGAATTATGAAATATCTCTACTACCCTTAAGCTGGCTTCCTCTTTGTTATCCTTAAAAACAAAGTTCAGAAGTAACTTTGTGAAGCCTCACAGTATTCCCTGTATTCAGCTAAATACCCACCTGGGATATCTCCTTTCATCCTAGAATACCTTCATCATAACATTCCTTACATGTGCTATGAGCCTGACTATTTGTTTGTCTATAGCATCTGTTTGTAAGCTCCCAGAGGGCAGGGGCTGTGCCCTCTCATTCATCTTTCTATCTCCAACATCTAGTAAAACTCCTTGACTCTAGTAGGTATTTAGTACATGTTTATTCAATGAGCAAGTGATTTTGCTTAAATAAGAGGAAAGAGTTTCTGCAGTTTGGTTTTTCTATCTCAAAAGACACATTTTCCCCAGGAAAAGGACAGATTTTTCCAGATTTTATTTATATATATATCCAGGCACTATGTGTCAGGGTTCCTATCTCCCCTTCTTCACAATCTGTCCCTATTGTTTAAATGAGTATATACATGGAATTGTGGTGGTCTTTGTTTTTGGAACGGCCACATTGAATGGAGTAGAAATGATCCTGAAAAAGTAGATAGAAGCAGTATTCAGTTTAGCATATGCATCTGCTCACCTAGGCAGATTCAGATCAGTTGGAGGAAGGCTGGCTAATCCCAATTGCTTTGGTTGGTGTGGAGGGTGAACTGTTATAGCAACTGTAGTGGGACATTGAAAAGTTCCCTACCTGAAAATATTAGGTTCAGATATAGAAATAAATGACAATAATCCTTTGGTATGATCAAAGAAAGGTGTATTGCTCACATGGGCTGGAAGGATCCAAGGCAAGCATCTGGAATGATAGCACTCTGGGAGAGACCACAAAAGGAGGGGTGGAGGAGGGAGGGGGAGAGTGGAGAGAGACAGAGAACGGAGAGGAGAGGAGAGAAGAGAAGAAGAGAAGAGAAGAGAAGAGAGAGACAGTAGGAGACTTGCAAGTACACAGGAATTTTATAAAATGGAATCCACTGGTGTGAGATTAAAAGAGGCAGCTGCCAGAATAAAGTTTAAAAGAGGAACCGAGAGGGTTCGTGAGCTTGTTGGGTAAGTGACCCTTATCGAGATGCTAAAGGAGGTAACGTTCATGGTAGCAATGTATCTTAGAGGTTGCTAACACTCAATCAAATATCAGTGGAATACAAGTTTTTTTCCCCCATTGTCTTCACAATTATTCCTAAATTTGAGTTAGCACAGTGATATCCCAGGTTTCCTCTAAACTGATACTAGATCTGAGAGAGACCAAATTTGCAAAGTCAATTCAAAAAAATTAGATCAGCAATTATTACAGCTCCCTAGAAGATATCCCAGACCTAGTTATTACAGGCAGAAAGAGAGAGCCACAAGAAGAAATCAACCGGAGTCTGGAGAATCTCTTAGAGTACCAGTCCTCAATCTTTTTGGCACCAGAGACTGGTTTCATACATGGCAGTTTTTTCATGGATAAGGTGAGGGTTGGGATCTGACAGAGCTCAGATGGCGATGCTGTGTGGCCCAGTTCCTAACAGGTCACAGACCAATACCAGTCCATGGCCCAAGGGCTGGGGACCACAGTCTTAGAGTCTGCTTGTGATGTTATTGGTTATTTTTATTTATTCTAATTGTTTAAATATTGTGAAGACTGTTCCTATATTATTGACCTATGTGCAGAAGGTCCTCTTTAAGACAAAAACTTTACCTTAAGATAACAGTAGGTAGTTAAATGCTAATCTTCCGTCAGCTACCACCGAAGCTAGAGAGATTTTTGCCACATCAAGGGCTTCTTTTAAGACTAGAACTGCTTAGTACATACGATTTACCAGAAGTTGTGACAGTGTCTGGGTGGCCTGTATGAACTGAGTCTGTGTTCCAGAATTTAAAATACCTAAATTTGTGCCTGTTATACCTTAGATTGTGATGAAGCCCAATGTGATAGGTAAAAAGATAGCATTGTGTGTCTTTTTGTCTGAAAGCTAAATGAGCGAGGCTGTTGTACAACTGTGTATTTATGCCCCCCATTCATATGTTGAAAGCATAATGTCCAACAGGATTGCATTATATTTGGAGATGAGGCCTTTCGGAGGTGATTAGGGAATGAGAGTGGGGCCCTCATGATGGGTTTGATGCCTTTATAAGAAGAGACACAGGCTGGGAGTCACAGCTAACACCTGTAATCCTAGCACTCTAGCACTCTGGGAGTCTAAGGTGAGTGGATTGCTTTAGCTCACAAGTTTGAGACCAACCTGAGAAAGAGTGAGATCCTGTCTCTACTAAAAAATAGAAAACTATCCAGGCTTTGTGGTGGGTGCCTATAGTCCCCTATAGTTACTTGGGAGGCTGAGGCAAGAGGATCACTTGAGCCTAAGAGACTGAAGTTGCTATGACCTATGATAATACCACACCAAAGCACTCTACCCAGGGTGACAGCATGAGAACCTGTCTCAAAAAAAAATGAGAAAAAAAAATAAGAAGAGACATGAGAGAGCTTGCTTTTTCTCCTCTTTACAATATGACATAGCAAGAAGATAGCTATGTGCAAACAAGGAAAAGGGCCTTTACTGTGCTAGAACCCTGATCTCAGACTCTCTAGCCTCAAAATTGTGAGAAAAAATTTTCCATTGTTTAAGCCATCCAGTAATCTATTACAGTATTCTATTACAGTAGCCCAAACTAAGACAGAGGTAAATTTTCTAATTGAATATAGGGTGGCCTGAGTATTAAATATGTGTAAAACAAAGGTCAGTTTGCATAGTGCCAAAGAGAGAGGGATAGAGGAGTAGAATGTGTCACTCTGCTGAACAGGGAGTGGTACCACAGGAGAATCAGTAACCCAAGGGGAATTGGAAGGTGTAGTTTCTGGTGGGCTAATTAATCTCAGTGCAGACATGTAAGGGCTCAAAGTCTTAATGGAAGGACATATTTGTATATAATATTGACTGCTAGGACAGTCACAAAAGGTACAGGGTAAATGTATGGAAAATTAATAAGGTCAAGGGGATATAGGGAAGAAATGCAGGGGCTGGAGAGTGAATGGGAGAGGATGATGAGTAGTTAATATAGATACCGAACACCTCCAAGTGGGTAGGAATTACTTGTATAAGTGGTTCCCCATGCTGGGGCATTGGGTAGCAGGCCCCGCATTGTTGGTTTAACTCTTAAGTGGTATGTTGTTACAAGATGTTGTCCAGGATGTCAAAGAAAGTAGGAATTAGGGATTGTGACTGTGAAATTTTTGCAAACAAAGTGAGTTGCTGGACAAAACAAAATGATAGCTAGTGCACAATGAAGAGTGATTTGAATGTGATTATAAGGACTGTAATTATGGCCATGTTCATAGAGTTTTAGGCATTTGTGTAGGAATAGTTGAAGTGGATATCCCAATTCAGGATTTTAAGTACCCAAGAGGAGAAAGTAATTGGTGTGGCGCCAGTAGAAGTGTCAGCTTATCTATAGGGCGATAACTTTGACCAAAAGTGCAGTACATGAAGATGGGAAGGAGTGGGTCAAAAACAAATCTGAATGACCTTCCAGGAGTTCCTCAATACATCAGAATAGGTAATAAGCAATGACAGATCTCTCCATGGTGTTATTCATTAGGGCTTAGGTAGTCTAGACAGATGGGTCTGCTAGTGAGGTTTAGCTCCTAGTAAAATGCCCTTATCATCGAGTAAGAAAGGATATGAAATCAAGGACATAAATAAGTAGGATGGATGGGATCTTCATTAAAGCAGCCCACAGTAATTGTGGTAGCCTTAGCATCAGCTAGGTAGGAAAAAAGGCCTGAATAGATTGAAACTTGGGGGATAAGGTAGGAGATATGGTAATCTTTCTTTGATATAAAAAAAAAAATCGGAGCAAGGGAAGGCTCTGAATTTTCAGAGAGCTCCATTCTATTATCTGTCCCCAATCTAGGCACCCAATTCAGCATTATTTGTGCAAGAATAAAAAAGGCATAGTATAATGGGAAGGTGTCATTAAATGAAAGGTGATGTTACATTTGAGCATTTATACCTAGACTCATAAGGGAGAAGTGCCCTGTTTGTGGCTAGAAAAGTGATGACAAAAGATTAAGAAACAAAATGGCAAGTTCAAAAAGAAATCTAATGTAGAGAACTATATAATGAAAGCTAGAGTTTAACTTCTTGTTGTTTGCATGACAATTGACCAGAGTTATGTAGTTTTCCTAAGGACTTATTTCCTCATCTGTGAAATAGAAATAAAAGTACACAGCATATAAAAGTGTTTTGAAGAAAAAGAGAAAGAATCCATACATCTTAAGCAGTACTTTTCCTGTAACTTACATTCTCAATGTATGTTAGCTGAATATAACATTATTATTTGTATTCCTCCCAACCAGTTAGAAGGAGAATGAAGATTAGTGAAGACTGGGTAAATATAATGCATTTTTTCTAGTCTAGTACCTTACCTCTGGTGCTATAATACGAACAGATCCATATAGATCCTCTGCTTAGAAATGGACGATCTGGGAGGTTCCTTGGAGTCCTGAAGTGCAACTGGTCAGCTCTGAGTATAAGTGGTTGACATCTTGGGAACTGTTCATGACCACTTAGGAAATCTCTAAGAAGACTGAGGGTTTCTCTACAGCTCTCCTCTTCTGAGCCCTCATTGGAATCCCCCTTAGCACTCCAGTAATGACAAAGTAGTCCTTTTCTAGCACACGAAGTACTCTTATTGTAGTATGCACTTCCAAATTCTTCCAGCCATTGCCCATTACCTAGTTTCAAAGCCACTTCTACATATTTAGATATTTGCTACAGCAACATACATCACTTCTTGGTACTAATTTCTATTTTAGTCCATTTGGGTTGCTATGAAAAAATACCTTAGACTGGAAAATCTATAAACAATATAATTTTTTTGCTCACAGGTATGGAGGCTGGGAAGTTCAAGATCAAGGTGCCAGCATATTTGGTGCCTGGTGAGGACTTGCTGTCTGCTACAAAGATGACACCTTCTAGCTATGTCCTCACATGGTAGAAGGGCAAAAGGAATGATCAAGTTCCCTCAGGCCTCTTTTGTAAGGACACTAATCTTAAACCATATTTAGAATCCTGCTGTTCAAGAAGTCTGGGAAATTCAATTCATAGAATTTCAGCTTCTAAAGAAAGAGGAAAACAGAAGGGGATAAAAAAGCTTCCAAGGGCCAGACAATATTTGGAAAAGTCCCCTGGGCTTTAATCCCCTAACTTTTCTAATTCTTCTAAGTGCCTCATTACCTACATCAAATATTTTTCTGTCTGAAATACCTAGTGTGGTTTATCTTTTGATGATTGAATCTTCAGTGATGCCCACTCTCCCAGAGATTCTGATTGAATCTTTCTTATCCAAGTGCTTTTGAGGGGTTATTTACTTGATCTCAAAAGAAATAAAGTCACATTCCATTTTTATGCTTACCTTGTTCTATTATCTATTTCAGCAGACTATTTCTTGTGCCTGGCTTATCCAGTAATTTCTTTGACAATTATAAGTTGCACTAACCTACAGAAGAGCAGGATAGCATACTAGAGAAATTGCCCACTGACTCAGGTTATCCTGGGTAAATTACTTACTACAGAAACCACATAAAGATATGTTATTAAGAGTTCAGCATTCCAAGTCTCTGAATTTGTTATTCAGCTCCACCAATTGTTGCTAGTCAAGAGTTCACATCCAATATTTCCAAATCTTAAGAGCCTTTCTTATTGTTGCATGAAATCCCCCTTTCAAATGTTGATTAGGAAGTAAACAAACAATTTTGCAAGTAAAATAAAATATATCTGTCGACCTAGGGACTTATGGACCCAGGCCTAGGGACCACTGCTTTTTACCTCCCATTCTAGGACTACTGGGCTGGAACCTGACAAGTTGAAAATAAGACAAACTATCTTTTGTCTTGAAATGGCTCTAGGCTATTAAGAAGAGAAACATAAAGTAAAATTCAGTACAATGAACAATATGCAACATCAGTACTTTTTCTTGGTTGTTAAAAAAAGAAAAAAAAAATATATATATATAAATACACCAGATACAGACATGTCACAGAAAGTGGAATTAATATTAAGCAGGGAAAAACAATTTACCTGAAGGAGGTGATGTACTATCTGGGTTTCAAGGGGCATATAGTAGTTCATTAGGGCAGGTGCCTAATGTGGGGCAAAGGACATTTAAGGAAGAAAGAAGAATATGTACAATAACATTGCACTGTGAAATAACATGGTCTTCAAGGGAATCTGTAAGAAGATTTAGTAGTGTGGAATCATAACGTAAAAACAGAGCAAACATGTAGGGGCTGTGGAAATGGATGAGATCAAAGAGGTGAGGGGGGAGACAAATAGTGCAAAACGGTGTTCTTTGACTTTATCCAATAAGCAATAAAGAGCCAGTGATGAATGGCAGCAATATGGAAATAGATTGAAGGGACTGAGACCAGAGGAAGAGGGACCAGTGAGGTAGATGTGACAGTTCTGTCAAGACATGGTGAGGATTTGTAATACAGCAATGGAAGCGAGACTGGAAAAGAGAGCATACCCAAGAGAAACTTTTGCACAAATGCAGCAGGAGTGTGCCCACCAACAAGAAAATGGATGAGATATTGTACACATTGATAGTGAATAACTACAGCTACAGGTGACAACATGGATGAAACTTAGAAATAAAATATTGAGTGAAAGAAATAAGCCCCAGAATGCTACCCAGAAAAAAGGTTTTTTGTGTGTGAATTTTTGAGAAATTTGAAAACAATCAAAACTGTATTTATGTGATCAGAATATAAGAGCAAAAAGAGCAAACAAACAAATAAATATAGATCAGGATATTGCTATTGTTCAGAAGGGAGGTGGGGGAAAAGAAGGTGAGGAAATTTAAATTATTAGTAACATTCTAGTTCTTCAATTGGGTGCTGGATTCATGAGATCTTATTGTAATTTACATGGAAAGAGTGATGATAAACAGCCATTTAAGGGGTGATGAGGACCAACTAGTTATGACTAAAGATTCTGTTTATTTCTATTCTCTGTACTAAGAGCTATAAGAAAGTCCAGAGAAGGCCAGGTGCTGTGGCTCATACTTTTAATCCTAGCACTCTGGGAGGCTGAGGCAGGTGGATCACTTGAGCTCAGGAGTTCTTGACCAGTCTGAGCCAGAATGTGACCTGGGGTGTTGTGGCCAGCAACTGTAGTTCCAATCACTTGGGAGGCTGAAGCAAGAGGATCACTTGAGCCCAAAGTTTGAGGTTGCTGTGAAGGATGATGCCATCAGCACTCTATGGAGGGTGACAAAGTGAGACTCTGTCTCAAAAAAGAAGAAAAAAAAAAGGAAGTCTGGAGAAGATGTATTTTAGGGATATTTTAGAGGTGTAATCAATAGGTTGCCAGACATTCTTTTCCCCATTAAATTGGTTTTGGATTAGCTCCTCCAAAGGTAGAGGCCTCAGTGTGTGAGGCCCACGTGCTTCCACATCCCGCGCTTTTTGCCCTTTGCCCTTGGCCATCATCTCATCCCCTCCAAAGGGAGGCTGGGTGACGCCAAACTGTTGGTGGAGGGGGAGGGCCCCCGCGTTCCTATTGGTGGACAGCGAGAATGAGGCTGGATCTGAAACGAGGAAAGAAGAGCAAAGGGGGCGGGGCTAATCGGAAGGTGGGGCTAAAGGAGCTTAACGGGAGAGAGGCGCAAGTGCAATTGTCCGCGCCTCGCTGCGATGGCGGCGGCGCCGAGCACAGTCACCCCGCTGGCTGCGGAGTCTTCCCCTCAGGAAGCTACCGTCTCTGCCGCCGCCACGTACACCCCTGCCTTCCCGCCTGCCGGTGGCTGTGGCGATGGCGGCGGCGGCTTTGGCGGCTCCACTATGGCGGCGGCGGGGAGGGGGGGCAGTAGTTTTAAAGTAGACACCCGCCCTTGCCTCAGAGAAGGTGAGTTCCCTTCCCGGGGTGCGGGGGCGGCCCCATCTCCTTCACTGCCTCTATTCAGCGGGTCCGAGGTCGGGCTGGGCGCGGTTCGCCACCACCCCACCCCCCACCTGCTGTGGCGCAGTAAAGGCCAAGCTTGCCCCGCCCCGCCCCGCAGTACTAGCTCAGAGTTTGCAAGACCGACTGACCTGAGAGGGGCTTCCCTACCTCTCCTCTGAGCAAAGGATGGGGGTCCCCAGGCAAAGGAACTGCAGGTACTCATAAGGCAGGAGTCTGAAGGGAAAGAAAAAATACCACAAAATTTCTCTCCCAGCCAAGATGCTTCAGTGTATTGTAGGAAGCTGAGGTGTAATGTGGGAAGGAAGAGGAGGTAAGGTAGAAGTGATGTGACTTAGTCCTGGAGAGGGAGGGGGACTGATAGCAGAGAGGGGTAGAAATAAATGAGGAAAGGCCCCATTGGTGAAATTCAGCGTCCTGCAGTGTAGAAACTCTCAGATTATGGAGAGATGGGGCTAGAAATTTGGGGCGGTTAGAGTGTATAACTTGAGCTTTAAAGTACGTTCTATTGGATTTAGGAGGAGGGGTTCTACTGGCGAAAGAAGAGAGGAAGATAATGGGGCAGCAGATCAGATTTCAGGAATCACTTTGGAGAGTTTTCTTTGGATATTTGAGGTTGTGACCTACTAAAGCAAGGTTTATGGGCCCATCTTTAAGGTGGTTTGGCTTTTAGTAAGTACTGTTGTACCTACCAACACATATTACTCCTAACATTAAAAGATATTTCTTGATTATGTCAATATAAGTGATATTTAGTTAACACGAAGTACTATATACTTGTAAACCGCCTACTAATAGCAAACTGTAAAATGTGCCATTGAAATGTATTTTAAAGCAATTTTGGAAAATGTTCTTAGATGGTAGAGACAGGTTCCACTGCAGAAGATCTCAGTAAAGCATTTTGTCATAGTAAATTTCATAATTAATTTCCAGTATTTGCTATGTTACCTTATGTTTCTAACTTGCCTCCAAAGAGAAAGATGGTAGACTCCAAAATAGAGTAAAATAATTTAAGTTCCTTTTTCTTAGTAGGACACTCCACTAAAATTACCTCAAAAAATAATTTCTTCTTCACGTTCTTAAGTAATACACCCTGTGCAATGTTTATAACCTTTCACACCTTTCACTTTGGAGGAATGGCAAAGCAGAAAAAAAATTCCTTACAATATTTGCTATAGGCACATTATATAAATGCCACTTACTAAATATGAAAGTTAGACATACACTGTTAATATGATGATGTTTCATTTATCAACTCTCTTACTAAAGGCAAACTTTAAAAGACTCTAGTGCAGTGGTTCTCAACCTTTCTAATGCCGTGACCCTTTAATATAGTTCCTGTCGATTGCGACTCATAGATTGAGAACCGCTGCTCTTGTGTCTTCTGTAAGCCTAGATTTGTACCACTTTTCTGGCACAAAAACATAAATTCTTCTGGATTTTTAGTTTTGATATAAAGATTTCTGTCCATAACCAGCAAGTAGGCAAGAGCAGTTTTATAGACATTAAAATCACAATTCAATTTAGCTTTCATGGCCTAGTCACAGTAAGGTTTAGAAGTAGTATCTCATGGAAAAAATGGCTTTTTGCCTGGCTCTATAATTGTTTTGTTTGCAGTATGTTTGAATATATGCAGATATCAAAGGCTTTAAGAGATTTAAGTTCAAAAGTAGCAGGGATAAGGTTTAAGTTCAAAAGTAGCAGGAATAGCTATTGTATTGATCAGCAGTAAAATGAGAACCCTGGTGTAGGAGTCTGTTATAATAATGAACATAATTCTGTTCTGTTGCTAATTAACACACCAGACATTGTCACCCTGAACAGGTCACAAGCTTCCTGGATTTAGGTTTTGATACTTCTGAAATAGGAGAGTTGAACTAGCGAAACTGTGAGGTTGATTTTAGATATGAAGGAACCAAAGAACCATGATTTTCCAGTTCTGGTTGATACTCTTTCAGTGGCATCCATGGCTGTACACTAGAAGAGTAATTCATAAATCATAAAAACCTTGACCGATATTTATCAACTGACACCCAATGAGTAACGAAAGGTGTGTGGACTTAGTGTTGAGACAAATTTACTAGGATTTGAAAAACAAATATAATTGTTACCTAAAAATTATTTAATTAGCTAAATAGCCTTCATTAATCATTCATCCAAACTAAAATTCTCTTACCTTTTCACTTAACACAGGGAAATTTTTTGATGTACTGTCCACACTGTCCAAAACACTGTTAGTCCTCAAAATAATTCTGTTTAGATATTTATAAAGGCCAGGAATGGTTTCCAGTTATGATAGTGGATAAAGGAGAAGAGAAAAATGTTGCTTGGTGGTGTGCCATTATCTTTTGATTACTTGTTTTTTCTAAGTCTTAGTTAGGAGATTGCTGTAGAAGATGTCAAAGAATTGTCAAGATTCAATTATCACAAATCCACTCCAGATAGGACCACTAAAAGTTGTTTGAAAAAGCATTCATTGATCCATTTTCAAAGGTAGCTAACACTCTTGAGCATCTCATGTGTCTTGGGGTTGGTAACAAGCAAATGTCAGTGGAAATTAGAAATTGCCAAGCAGGAAATATTAGAAGCTTTCAAAGATTACAAATGGGATATTGAGCGATAAATACAAAACATACAAGATAAATGCCAAGTGGATGGAAGAATGCCACATGAAAAGACACATATACACGCAGAATTCTAAGGGGAGTCACGAGATTTTGATACTTCATATTTCATTAAGTGAAGTTTTTCAAAAATGTTTAAAGGCTCAAAAGTGAATTTTCATCCAGTATTGATGTTCTGGTATACTCATAGTAAAAACCCAAACAAAAGTAAACAAAAATTCTTGTTTATTTGCCTCTTCCCATTAAGAAAAAAAAAATTCTCTTATAGATTGGTGTACCTTCAGGTTTTTTATTTAGTTATTAATCCATTTAAATTGCAATCACCCAACAAAGCTGAGAGGTTTGGGATGGAAAATGAGAGGTTACTTCAAAACATGAACAAAAGGAAGTGGGGTCCGGATTCTGTGAGGGCAACGTGGCCTTTATGTACTCAGATCCAAGCCGGCTAAGTTCTAAAAAGAAGGCAGAACCTGGGTTAAGGTGGGGTGGGAATATAAGAGTTGGGGTAGGGGTAGCGATTGGTGCACTCATTCCTTCCTAGGCAGGACTTTCACCCATTCATTATTTCCTGGGTAGGACGTGGGAGAGTTTTATTTGGGCGGGTCCCTACATTCGTTCAGTAAAGTGTCAGTTCAAATGACTGTTACGTCCACCATAAGAAAATTAAAATTAACCTTTCACTTATTCAGAAGTAATTTATTGAACACCTGTGTATGTGTGTGCCAGCACTATGCTTAGTGTTGAGAATATATAGCCAAATTGGGTACAGCTATACTAAAGAGCTCAACAGAAATGCTTGATAGAAAAATTATAAAATAAATAGGTGGGGGAAATGCAGTTTTGCATATAGTCAGACTCTTGAACTATCAGGACCATTCTTTTGCTTGTTATAAATCTGTGCCATGTAGGCACACTAAAGTATGTTATATTGTAAATCTAATGTTGGTGTCTGGGAAGAATTATTAGTAAGTTGTTAGAATTAAGTTTTTTTCTCTGTCTTTGGTAGACTAAGAATGTTTGGAGAAAGATTAGTGACTGTATTTTAGTTTGGGACCCTTTTTCTTTATTAGCTATCAAGTGTGTTAAAATACTAAGCTTGTTGCCAAGAGGAACTTAAGCATTCCCTCTGCTATATTCATTACATACCTGTTAGGGTAAGAACTTTGATATTTTTCCATCTGAAACTAGTTTTGCACATCCATTCTCATTTGCTAACTCGTTGAGATTAATGGCATGTATTTTTTGGCTTTCTGATGCAAAATAGTTATCAAGGGATCAAATACATTAATAGATTCACTTAATGACTTCACAAGCCCGACTCCAGTGCTCACTGGCCACTAAGTGCTTCTCATTACGAAGGTCAAGGACTTAGTTTAAATAAAGACAGTGTAAATATTTACCATATAACTACTATTCCAAATGATGTTGTTAATTCTGTTGTAATTTGTAATTGTTAGCATGCCTTAGGAGACCATTCATTACTTCTTTGTTTGTGATAATCTGTGTAAATAGTTAAAACTTGCCAAACTTTTAAATCAGGTACTAATCTTGTAACCTGGAAAACTAAGGGTACTAGATAGCCTTATAGTTCTGAGTATTCATCATACTGATATGTACACATTTGCATTTCTATCACAACTATTGTTCAAGAACATGTAAATGAGTATTACCTTTAGAGGAAAAAGAGTTAAAGTGCTTTTCCCAGTCCCCTGTAACTTACTGCTGTGTTTTACCTATTCTTTCTTAAGATTATGATGGTATTAAAAGATTACAAAGGTTAAGTCAGTTTTTTCTTTAATATCCTATGTAATCAGGAACATTCGAAGGAAGTTTTCTCTAAAATTGTAATCATGGCGAATACAGCAGTGCACTCTTTTCACCATTAAAATGATTATTTCTCAGATTTTAAAATGCGTGACTAAAGTCTGTAACTAAGAATATTTATGTTTACATTATAGCAGTCAGTCCTTCATAGGCTTGCTCCATTTTTGTCACTTTATTAAAATAGGATATACAGAGCCATCACGCCTGTAATCCTAGCACTTGGGAGGCTGAGGCAGGAGGATTGCCTGAGGTCACAGGTTCGAGACCCTCCTGAGCCAGCGCAAGACCCCACCTCTAAAAATAGGCAAGCGTTGTGGCGGGCACCTGTAGTCCCAGCTACTTATTAGGGAGGCTGAGGCAAGAGGATCTCTTGAGCCCAAGAGTTTGAGGTTGCTGTGAGCTACAATGCTACAGCACTATACCAAGGGCAAAAAAGTGAAACTCTGTCTCAAGAAAAAAGCAAGGATATACAAAGAGTTCTTTAAAATGCTAGATTTTTTGCATCAAGCTCAGCTAGACTGTGAAATTCCTACTTCAGCAAAGCATTAATACAGCTAATATGAAGTTTTTGCCATAAACATCTGCTGGGTTGTCCTGAGGAGGAAATTTGTTGTCTTGTGCAACTAAATCTAATTGTCATTTCTCAAATGCAAGTAAGACTCATTTTATTAGATACAGCCAACTATATCTATCTCTTAATTTGAATAGCTTATCAAGGCAATCAAAGAACATTTAATTGGAATAAACAGAAAATTCTCTTGCCTAGAGCTGACAAAATAAGGTATTCTTCTGGTTCCTTCCCTTTGTGATCCTGTATGGTTTAGAATTCTATATGTAAGGGTAGACTAAATTCATTATTCTACTTTGACTCAAGCCATAAATGTTAAGTTTTGTCACAAAAATATATTTATAATCTTAAATTGCCTTGTGTTATCTGGTAGCATTAGTCAGGAAGGACTTTGAAATATGACAATTTGGATTTCACACACAATTGCATTTTTGGATATAGAAGTTAATGGTATTTTACTTTCACATAATAGGGCAGCTGTCACCATCAAAGTAGCTAAAAAGTAAATTTTTGTCAAGTGAATCTCTGCTTTTTTAATCATTGAAGGCACATATTCTGGTACAAGGTGAATTGAATATTTTTCTGTTAATATAGGGGATTTTAGTAGTGCCCAAGTCCATAGAATGTGAGCTATTAGTACATATCTTACTGACTTAAAAACATCCCTCTGTTGTTATTCTCTCCCCAAAACTGCTGGAATTTCTTTATGGGCCAAATCTACCTGAATTAGAATCTTTCTTAAAAATTTTAGTCCCCTCAATCCTTTATTTCCTATACCTTTCTGGCCTTCAGCTTTCTCGTTTATGAAATGAAGACATTGGACTAAATTGGTTCTAAACTGGAAGCAAGTTCGCCTCCCTGGGGACACTTGGCATTGTGTGAAGATATTTTTGGTTTTCACAACTAGAGAATGCTACTAGTTTCTAATTGGTTGACACCAAAGATTCTGCCAGATACCCTACAATGCATATGACAGGCTCTCACAGTAATTATCTGCTCAAAGTGGCAATAGTACCAAGATTGACAAACCCTGGACCAAATGATCTCTAAAATAACCCTGATCTAAAATAAAATGGTTGTATAAAATATTAAGTAAAAAGTTCAAAGTTTCTGGATCAGTAAATAAGCATATCTTACTGAGTTTCTGTATGTATTAAAGATGCTTATGTTTTAATTTCATTTAATATTTACCAAATCCTGGAAATTAGTAATTATACATTGTATCTCTGTACTTTTTAGGTGAAAAAAATGGTTCATGATAGCTAAATAATTTTCTCAAGATTATATAATTCTGGGTATAGATGGGACTTGAATCTGTTTGACCAACTTAGTATCTTTTTTTCCTGTATCAGTGCTACAGGTCATAGGTTTTCTCCCCATCCCAAATTATTTTGGAAGTTTTATTATCTCAGGTCATATAAAGATTTCTTGTAAGAGGGAAAAAAAGTGGTAAAACACTTTGATTAAGAGAAAATTGAGGCTTAGAGCCTGTAGCTCAGCGGCTATGGCACCAGCCACATACATTGGAGTTGGCGGGTTTGAATCCAGCCCAGGCCTGCCAGACAACAATGACAACTGCAACCAAAAAATAGCCGGGTGTTATGGCGGGCACCTGTAGTCCCAGCTACTTGGGAGGCTGAGGCAAGAGAATTGCTTAAGCCCAAGAGTTTGAGCTTGCTGTGAGCTGTGATGCCACAGCACTCTACCAAGGGCAACATAGTGAGACTGTCTCAAAGAAAAAAAAATTGAGATAGATGAATTCCCCCCCCCAAAAAAAATGAAGCCACACTTAAATGTAATCAACTATGTGAACTCTCTTATCAGATCCCATTTATAATACATCACAAAATCTCTTCAATTTCAAGTAACAAAGTGTTATTCAAATGAGGATTGCCTATGTCATGGTAATCACTTGCTCATGCCATTTACTCTGAGTAAGAGATTGACTCTACAGAGCAATTGTCTTTCATTCTATGGTTCAGGGAAAAGGTACTTTCATCTTTTATTTTTTCCATATTTAATTTAACTTTATTACTTGGTAAAATATAGATACCATAAAATTTGCCATTTTAAGTATACAATTCAGTGGTGTTAAGTATATTCACATTGTCAGGTAACATTCATCATTATCCATATCCAGAACTTTTTCATCATCTTGAACTGTAACTCTGTATCTATCGGTCATAGTTTTTGTTATATGACCTAATTTCTCTACTCTGAAGAACTTTCTTATGTGTCTAATACCTGAAAAGTAACATATTTAAAAATTATGCTTAATTTGTTAACAGCTGACAACTTGAGGAAATAATGGCTTATTAGGACAACAAAGGGATAGCATAACAAAGCAATCTTACCCCTTCATACTCTGAGTATAAATGGAATTGTCCATTAAACATTGTTTCTATTTTTTCTTTTTCATATCCTATTATTTTAAGCTCTCTGTTATCAGGTTAGGTTTTCTTCCCCTTTTGAACCTAGTTTGTGACAATATTTTCTTATTTCTCATCACTTTTTTTATGTTAAAATGCAGAAAATGGTATTGGCACCAGAAATTCCTGTGTGTTTTAAGGACAGTATATTCCAGCCCATATTTGAGAATATGCCATTGTGTCATTAAGATCTCACTACCAAATTTCACTAAAATAGGCTTTGATTCTGAGCATAAAACCTTGCTCCTCTATATATCTTGTCTAAGTTTATAATGGCATACAAAATTCAGATATGCCAGGGAATTAATAACATTTGAGAAGTACCATGTTAGAAATACTAAAACATCTGCCTAAGATTAACCAGGAGGTACTTATCGTGTTCACAGATTATTTTTATAGATAAGAGACTTTGCAACATTAATTTGATATTCTAACATGTAATCTATTTATATTTTTAATTCTAGCTCTCCTAACTCTTACTGAATTCAGTTGAAAGATACAAGATCATTTGCTATGAATTTATTGGGGGAAAACTGATTTATTTATACCTAATCATAAATATTGCTTTAAAAATTTCTTTTTAACACAAGGTATAATGACTAACACATTATACGTCATATAAAAATGCCATGTGGATTTTTGAAATGAAAAATTTTGGAGAGAACAAGATTTAGAGTTAGGACATAGGCAAGGAAATGAAGATAATGGAGGAGTAGGGGAAGAAATATTGGGACTCTTTGTTTTTTTTTTTTTAGGCGCTTCAAAGTTTGTACAGCTGCTGATTAAGGTTATCCAGCCTTTTTTCTTCTCTGCCACACGTTGGACGAAGAACTGTCTTGGGTCACACATTAAGTACCCAAACACTAACGAAAGCTAATGAGCCAAAATAAAGTCCATGTATAATTTTCACAATATCTGACACCTTAGATGAGCAAAGCAGTCCTCACATAATACACATTTAGCAGATCACAGGTTGGATACCCCTGCTTGAGTCTTATCTGGAAGTGGCTAATATATTTGGGTGCTCTGTTAAGTACCCCACCAAAAATTTGCTTCTATGTGTATTCCTGTCTAAAATACAACTTTTTCCCATTGATCACCATCAACCTCGTATAAAGTCATTTACAAAAGATACTTTAGAAATAGAAATCTGAAGGGCTGACGTATATCCTTAGTCATACCTTAGTTAATAGTGGGTAACAACTGTAATGCAGTCATTGGTTCTAGTGCTCTTTATAACTCTTAACTTTTTGGAATTAAGATTCAGTATAAACCTATATTTAACAACCAGCCAATAAAAATACATTTGTATTGTAATCAGTTAAGGAAGAAAAAAAAAGTGTAAAGAAGAAAATGAAAGAGAAGATGTAAGTCCTCAAGATTTTTCAGGTGTGCTAAGTTCCAGTTGCCAGAGCATTTACTTTACTTCCTGGCTTGTAGTGAATGCTCAGCAAACATTAATTCTTGTTCAAACCACGTTCCTTACAGCCAAAGTATCTGCTCACCTGACCTTGGGTTTAATAGTTACTCCCTGAGATTGACCTTCCCTCTAGGCCAGTAGTTCTTTGGGGGACAAATGATTCTTTCATAGGGGTCACCTAAATACATCCTGCATATCTGATATTTACATTATGATTCATAACAGTAGCAAAATTACAGTTACGATGTAGCAACAAAAATAATTTTGTGGTTGTGGGTCACCAGAACATGAGGAACTGTATTGAAGGGTCACAGCATTAGGAAGGTTGAGAACCACTGCTCTAGGCCTTCACCCTGAGAGAGGCTGAAAAACACCTGTACTATCACCAGTTTCCTCTCCCACTTTCGGAAGTGGCTATAGACCATTTATTTCTGGGAGTCCAAAAACCATGTCTCAAATACTGGGAGTGAAGGTAGGGTAGGTCTCTAGAGACACATTTGTTTATCATTTATTGTGAATCAGACGTGTTCCTAATGTATGCCAAGCCTTCCTTCCAAGAGGAAATCTTTCATTCAAAATTTTGGCCTTGCTTCTCAACTTGTCGGCGGCGCTTGATTGAGGAGCGTGGCAGTTCTACTTCCCGTGCTGGGAACCCATTTCTGGCTGTAATCACGGAAGAAGACTTAGGTCCCGCTGCTTCGGTTCTCTCGTTTCTTCGGCCCATTCTCCACTGTTGGAGCCCAGAGTGCAGGAGGCATGAAGGCTATTTAAAAAAAATATTTTTTGGCCTCTATAAGAACTGTCATGGAAATTTTTTGGGGGGGGGACTTTGATTTGAATCCTGGATCTGACACTAGCTATGTAACATAGGCCAAACTGCTTAACCTCTCCAAGCCTCAGGTATCACTTTTGATCATCACATTCATGTCAAATTTAGGGGAAATATAACCTGAGGAAAATTTGGCTATATAGATTTGCCTCTGAAATATACCCATTGTGTAACTTTGTTCTCAGTGGAAAGCCACTTTCCGTAAGCTTCATGGCAACAGATTCAAGATCCAAAAAGATTTTGAAAGGCTGGAATGATTGGTTGAATCTAGGTAAAATTTAAATAGAACAAGTGTAAGTGTATATTGGGTCTATTTTGGGGTTCAGAAAAGTTCCTATCTGTATTACTGTCCTGGAGGGACATAGTTTAACCAGCTCCAGGTGAAAAACAACCAGGTATTTTAGTCAAAAGTTAACTGAGCATGAGTCAGCAGTATGATATGACCACCAAAAGGTGAAGCCATGAATGCTACGTTAATAGAAGATAAATATTCAAAATTAGGAATTAAATATACTTAACATTACTGAACTGTACATTTAAAAATGAGATAGTAAATTTTATTTTATGTATTTTTCAGCACAATTTAAAAAAAATAAGAGAGTAATCCCTTTATGCCTTTTGGTTAATGTGACATTATTAAGGTCATTCTGTTCAGGTTACACTTTGAGTGATAGGGATTTAGGCAAACTAATAAGAGGACTAGAAATCATGCCATATGAAGGAACTGGGATTAATTCACAAAAGGACTAAAGAGGGAAGGAAGGAATAAATCCATAATAACTTTTAAAATATTGAAAGATTGCGGGGTGGTGCATGTGGCTCAAAGGAGTAGGGCACCAGCCCCATATGCTGGAGGTGGCGGGTTCAAGCCCAGCCCTGTCCAAAAACTGCAAAAAAAAATTGAAAGATTGCTATTTTAGAAAGTTTATACTTTCTGTATCTTCAAGGAATAAAACTAGGACCAGTGGATGCTCTAGGATGGTGGTACTCAAAGTATGTTCCTGGACCACCAGCAGTTTACCAGCATCACCAGGGAAGTGTTTTTTGTTTGTTTGTTTTTGTGGGGTTTTTTTGAGATAGAGTCTCACTGTGTTGCCCTCAGTAAAGTGCTGTGGCATCATAGCTCCCAGCAAGCTCCAACTCTTGGGCTTAAGCAATTCTTTTGCCTCAGACTCCCAAGAAGCGGGGACTACAGGCACCTGCTACAGTGCCTGGCTATTTTTAGAGACAGGGTCTTGCTCTGGCTCAGGCTGGTCTCCAAACCCTGAGCTCAGGCAATCGACCCACCTTTGCCTCCCAGAGGACTAAGATTACAGACATGAGCCACCACGCCCACAGGGAACTTTTTATAAATATACATTTTTCAGCTTCATCCAAGAACTACTAAATCAGAAATTCTGGGGATGGAGTCTAGTAATTGCTTTTAAAATCCTCCAGATGATTCAGATACACATTGAAGTTTGAGAATCCCTACTCTAGGAAGACACATTTCAGTTCAGTGTAGGCCACTAAAAAGACAGTAGTGGTTGTCAACCCTCAGTATGCAACGGAATAATTTAGGAAGCTTGACTAAACAAAACAAACAATGAACTACCTGAGAATCTCAGAAATTCTAATTACTTGGTCTGGGGTGGAGCCTGGGCATTGGTATGTTTTAAATGGTGATTCTAATATGGGCCAGGGTTGAGAATTACCAGAGTGAAAGGTTGAACTATATCACTAGATTGGCTCTTTACGAGATTACAACACAGGTTGCTGGGAAGCCTGTTTAAAAACTGATTCTTGGGCCCCAACTCTCTTTAGAGATCAAAATTGATTTGAAAAGTAGTGCCAAAAAATACTTACATTTAATCATCTTTTTTTTTTCAAAAATCTCTTCAGGTTAGAATAAAGTATAATTTAGCTTGGTAAGGACCCTTATGTCAGTCACTTTAGTCACCAAATATATACTGGACAGCTAGAATGTGTAATTATCTCAGCCCGCCCTATAGGGCAGTGATTCCCATCATAGTTGATCATCAGAATCACTTGTGTATGAATTAAACCACCCACAGTGATTTTGGGTTTAATTCATCAGGTATGGTTTTGAAAAGCTGTGCATGTGAATTTGATATAAACCCCTGATTAAGAATGACTTTTATGTGAGGATTTGTTCCTGAAAATTTGAGAAGATTTAAGCATATTGGAATTAAGAGAGCACATTATTTAGAGAAAATTAAGGTAAGTTCTTTTAAGTACATTTTAAATGTGAATCATTACTGCAATATTTTTTCTTAATTTTATATTTTTACGTATTTTAACTTTTGATTCACTAAAGTCAAAACATCAGCGTATTGATTTTATTACATTCACAAAGAGAATTTGCCACTGACAGGTGTAAATTAATTTGTTGGATATAAGGTAATTATATAAGGATATAATTATAATAGATCTAAATGCTTACTCATACTCATAGCAAGTTTCAAGCTCAGTTTTTAATACATACCCTCTAGTTTTGATAGATATGCCTCTATTTTTTCCTTCATTTCCGTGCTCACTGCCCTTCTTCTGGTTCAAGCCTCAAGCCTGCTATTGTCACTCCTTTACTCTTGTTCAATGCAGAGTTAAATTCAAATGCCCTAATGAAACCTGTCATAATTTGTCTCCATTTCAGGATTTCTATTATTGTCCTTCATACTCTTGCCTTCCCTCAAATACCTTTATTCCACTCTTATTTGAATTTTGCACATTTTTTAAAGCTTAGTTCAAAATCTATTCTCCTCTAAAAACCCTTTCCCAAACTTCTCAGCAGGAACACACTGTACCTTCTTATGTCTTATAGTACTCACAATATTTTGGTCTTGGGATCATAGTTCTTTCTATACACATCTTCCTTACTGAATTATGAATTCAGTTCCAATTGAGACTAGGAGTTACTAACTAAATTTATCATTTCCAACATGGGGAACAGTTATGTATGTGACATATTATTTTGATTTTACTGAATCTTAATTTCCTAACCTTAAGAAATATAGGAAGTGCCACTTAATCTTGCACATGTCTTAAAGTCTAAAGGGATAATTTGACATTTTGTTTGACACACAGGGGCCCAGAATAAATATTTATTCTTTCTTACCTCTCCAAAATACCTATACCATAGTACTTTGTTTTTTTTTTAATTTTTAATTAAATCAAATTAATATGAGGGTACAGTTTTTAGGATACATTGTTCTCACTTCCAGGGTAAGTTCTGTTTGTAGAAGAGCCCATCACCCAGGGGGTGTGTTATACACCTTCATGATGTGCACATTAGGTGAGATCCTGCCTCATATCCTCCCTCCTTCTGGCACATGTCCTCCCCCCCACCCTCTCCCATTCCCTCTATCCCTGAACTGGATGAACTATAATAGTGTTTTATTGTTTTTATGGACATGTAATTATTTATATATTGATTTCATATTAGTGTGGAGTACATTGAGTATTTATTTTTTTCATTCTTGTGGTACTTTACTAAGAAGAATGTGTTTCAACTCCAACCAGGTAAATGTAAAAGATGTAAAGTCTCCATCTTTTTAATGGCTGAATAATATTCCATGGTATATATGTACCACAGTTTGTTGATTCATTCATGGGTTGATGGACACTTAGTTTGCTTTCATGACTTGGCAATTATTAATTGAGCCACAATAAACATTCTAGTGCAAATGTCTTTGTGGTAAGATGATTTTTGTTCTTTTGGGTAGATACCTAGTAATGGGATTGCAGTGTCAAATGAAAGGTCTACTTTTAGATTACCATAGTACTTTGAAACTAAGCTCAATAAAATACCAGTAAAGCTAAATGATGCCCAGTGTCATTGAGGTTATGAAGTAGGAAGGAGTAGATATGAAAGAATGTTATAAGCTAGAGTTGATATGAATCAGTGATTTGCTAGGGTGAAGAATGGCTAACATTTTAAGCCTGGGAATATAATACCATTTGAGAAAGAAAATCAGACCAAGAACTTGGTTGAAAAAATTAGTCAAAGGCAGTAAGTCTAGGGAATACACATATTACCCTAAAGGAAAAGTTACAGGGGTGCCATTAATTTAACGTTCATGGAAATGATATGGAGCACCATTAATGAATAGCTAGGTTAAAAAAAAGGTCTTGATATTTACCAACCTGGGTGTCAGTTTCAAACTTTGACTATTAATGGTGGAGAAATCTGTAACTAAGAGTTGATCTAGGAGAGAAATGAGTGTTAAATTTTAGAAATTCTTGAACCTCTAAGTTAATACTAGGTCATTAAATATTAAATGTTCAATTTTGAATCAAAAGTTCAGTTTATTATATCTCGAACAAGATGCAGTACACTTAATCAAAGTATGTACCTAGACTTGGCACCCATAGCACAGTGGCTATAGCATCAACTACATACACTGAGGGTGGTGGGTTTGAACTCGGCCTGGGCCAGCTAAGCAATAATGACAACTGCAACCAAAAAATAGCCAGGTGTTGTGGTGGACGCCTGTAGTCCCAGCTACTTGGGAGGCTGAGGCAAGAGAATCGCTTAAACCCAGGAGTTGGAGATTGCTGTGAGCTATGATGCCATAGCACTCTATTGAGGGTAACATAGTAGGACTCTGTCTCAAAAATAAATAAAAATAACGAAGTATGTGCCTAAACTATTGACACAGTTTTGCTATCTTAATGGTAACTTGTTTATGCCAGCAGCAAAGAAGCATGGAAAGCAAGTGGCAATGAAATCAGGAAAGGCATTTTTTCTAAAGCTTGTTGAGAATTGAATACTTTTCCTTTCAAATAGTGGTCCACAGCAGTGTCTACATGTCAAATCTATTAAGTGTAGAGTATAAATGTCTTAACACAATAATTAAGTAAGTGAGGTGAAGGCTATGTTAACCAGTTTGATGTAAGCATTCCAAATTGTATATAAAATCAGCACATTGTACCCCCTAATTGCATTAATGTATACATGATTTATGTATTTATGACTTAATAAAAATAAGTAAATATTTAAAAAAAAAAAGAAGTGATCCAAAGCCTGGAAGAAAACATAGTCAGTTGGTGCAGTGTCTGGTGAATAATAGTGGATCTCAGAGAGTTTCCAAGTCCAGCTTCTGTAGTTTGAGCAATGTTGTTGGTGTGACATCTGGTCAAACATTGTCTTTCAAGAGAATTGGGCTCTGTTGAGCAATCTAAGGTGCTTAATCCCAAGCATCTTCATTATTTCGTCCAATTGGTTGCAGTGGATACCCACTATAATCAATTGACCAGATTTCATGAAGTTTTAGGGAGTGAATAAATACCAGTACTGGACCACCAACCAGACACCATTAGCTTTTTATAAAGAATATTTGGATTTGGACAAAGTTTTATCACGTCTTATGTCACCATTGTGCCAAAGTTGCCTTTTCTTTTCTTTTTTTTTTTATTGAATGGTAACTATGTACATTAATGCACTTCTGGGGTACAGTGTGGGGTTTTCACACACAATCCAAAACACTTCCATCAAGCTGGTTAACATAGCCCTCATGTCATTTTCTTAGTTATTATTTTAAAACTTTCATATTCTACTCTTAGAAAGATTCACTTGTACCCTTGTAAGATAAACCTCAGAAGTGAACCCTCCAATCCCCCTCTCTCCACCCATTCCCCCCCTCCCTCCGCCCTCTCCGTATTCTTAGGCTGTTATTAGGTTACAGC
>CAUYQV010122457.1:0-21621 GCA_963574575.1 Galagoides demidoff | reverse complement strand
TCAAGTTGTCGCCCTGGATAGAGTGCCATGGCGTCACAGCTCACAGCAACCTCAAATTCTTGGGCTTAAGCGATTATTTTGCCTCAGCCTCCCAAGTAGCTGGGACTATGGGCACCTGCCACAATGCCTGGCTATTTTTTTTTGTTGTTGTTGTTGTTGCAGTTGTCATTATTGATTTTAGCTGGCCTGGGCTGCGTTTGAACCTGCCAGTGTTGGTGTATGTGGCTGGCACCCTACCCACTGAGCTATGGGTGCTGCCCTTGCCCAATTAATTTTAGATCAATAGACTACATTAATAGTCTACAATAGACTACAGATCAATATACTACATCTAAGTGTGTATTTCATAAACAAGATTATCTTTACACTGTAATTAAAAAAAAACAACAATAATTCTTTATAGTATGTAGAAATCCCAGCATATGGGATAATAGGTACAAATCCTATCAGATTAGGTAGCATTACAATGAAAAAAATAATCAAGGTTCAAATATTTTCAGGCTCATTTTTAAGCAACATTTCAAGGCTCATTTCAAGCAATATTTGGTAAAAACAACATATAAAAGTCTTTTAAACATAATGGGATTTGATCAGTTATATTGTCTAGCCTCTTGAAAATATCCATTGTTCTGTTTTTAGTCAAGACAATGAAAAAAAAACTGTAAAATCAAATCACGTTAATACAAATGAATTTAAGTTCCCTCTTTCAAAATGTAAAATGCAAAAACAAACCAGAATACCTCCTTCAGTCCAATCCCATAAGTCTGGGGTTCACAACTGGCTCTCAAATCAAACTTCTTATATAGTTGCTTGGCTAGATGTCCATGGCAACCCTCTGCAAACACTGTGACTTTGGCATGTAGTTCTAGTCCTCTCTCAAAAGTTGTCTAAAAGATAAAAACATACTAAATGGTAACATCTGACAATTTAAAATGCATTCACATTCTGCTTGGTTTTAAATTAAACTATGATTCAGGTACAGAAGAGACAAGACAAATATATAAAAAATAAAACTAAAAGTACTACCTTAAAGTGGAACCTAATTTAAATTTTATGTATATCTTGTAGTGTTTGTTATATTTTCTTTTTTACTTCAAAAGTAGCTGATTGAATGGCTAAATTTTTAAGAATTAAAAGAGCAGGGAGGGTGCAGAGCACTTCGTAGGTACAAGTATCTTTGTTATATGGAGTTCCTGAATAATGCTTAAGTCAAGCCTTTTGGTGTGCCTGTCACCAGAACAGTGTCCACTGTATTTAACAGGTAAGTTTTTATTCCATATATCCCCTTTCACCCATCCCCCTTTTTAGTTTCTCATGTCCTTTATATCACTTTGTGCCTGTGTATTCTCACTGTTTAGCTCCCATTTATTAATGAGAAGATATGATGTTTGGTTTTCTATTCCTGAGAGAATTCACTTAGGATAACGGTCTACAGTTCCATCCAAGTTGCAACAAAAGACATTATTTCATTCCTTTTTATGGGTAAGTAGTACTCCATGGTATGTATGTATGTATGTAGTATGTATATGTGTGTACATGTATGTATATATTTAGTTTATCCATGCATGAATTGATGGGCATTTATGTTGATTTCACATCTTTGAAATTGTGAATTGTGCTGTGATAAACAATTCAGTGCCAAGTATCTTCTTGATAAAATGACTTCACTTCCTTTTGCATAGATACTAAGTAGTAAGATTACCGGATCAAATGGTGTGTCTACTTTTATTTCCTAGAGGAATTTCCATACTGTTTTCCATAATACTAATTTTCAGTCCCACTAACACGATATAGGTATTTCTATCTCTCTGGATCCATGCCAGTTACCTACTGTTTTTTGACTGTTTAATAATGGCCATCTGATTGGTGTGAGGTAGTATCTCATTATGGTTTTCATTTGCATTTTCCTGTGATTAGGGATATGGTGAATTTACTCTTATGTTTTTTGCCCACTTGTCTATTCTGTTTTCCTTTGAAAAATTTATATTCATGTTCCTTTGCCCGTGTTTCAATGGTGTTTTTTTTCTTGCTGATTTAAGTTCTTTGTAGAGTCTAGACAGTAAACCTTTATAAGATATATTGTTTGTGAATATTTTATCCCATTCTGTAGGTTGTCTATTCACTTTGATGTTTCTTTTGCTGTGCAGAAGCAGTTTTTTAAGTCTCATTTCTTTATTTTTGTTATTGCTGTATTTGCCTTTGGAGTCTTTGCCTAGGCCAATGTCTAGAAGAGTTTTCCCTCATTTTCTTCTGGAATTTTTATGATTTCATGCTTTACCTTTAAGCCTCTTATCCATCTTGAATTAATTTTTGTCAGTAGTGAAAGACAGGGGTTTCATTCTTTTGTGTATGGCTATCCAATTTTCCCAGTACAATTTATTGAATAGAGCTTCCTTTCCACAGTGTATTTTGTTGTCTGCTTTGTTGAAGATCAGTTCGTTGTAAGTAGATGGTTTCATTTCTGAGCTCTCAATTCTGTTCCATTGTCTAGTCTCTACTTTTATACCACTATTATGCTGTTTTGGTTGCTGTAGCCATGTAGTACAATGCCTTTAGATTTGTTCTTTTTGCTTAGGATTGCTTTGTCTATTTGGGCTCTTTTGGGTTCCAAATAAAGCTGAATTATTTTTTCTTTTGTTTTCAGTTTTTGGTGGGGGCTGGGTTTGAACCCACCACCTTCGGCATATGCGGCTGGCGCCCAACTCCTTTGAGTCACAGGCACTGCCCCTGGATTATTTTTTCTAAATCTACGAAATATGACATTAGTATTTTGATGGGGATTGTACTGAATCTATAAATCACTTTGGGTAGTATGGGTATTTTAATGATGTTGATTCTAGCAGTCCATGAATGAGGTATGTTTTTCCATCTGTTTGTGTTATCTGTAATTTCTTTCATCAGGGTTTTATGGTTCTCCTCATAGAGATCTTTCACCTCCTTGGTTAAGAATATTTCTAGGTATTTTTCTTCGCAGCTATTGTAAATGGTATTGATTCCATTATTTGTCTCTCAGCTTAATTCTTGTTAGTATACAGAAATGCTACTGATTTGTGTACACTGACGTTATAACCAGAGACTTTGTTGAATTTTTTATCAATTCCAGGAAGCTTTTGGTGGAAGTTTTCTAGATATAAGATCATCCTGTCAGAAAATAGGGATAGTATGATCTCCTCTTTCCAGATTTAGATGCCCTTTTTTCCTATTGCCTGACTGCTCTGGTGAGGACTTCCAGTTCTGTCAAACAGCAGTGATGACAGTGGGCCTTGTTGTATTCCACTTCTTAGGTGTTGCTGTAAGGGTCTTACAGAAAAGCGATATTGCGGAGAATAAGCACGTTTAATGAAATTGTGTTTTAAATAAAGGTGACCATCTGCTCGCTCAGGCAAAATGGCGAGCTTCTTTATTTGCAGTTGATTTATATAGGCAATTTTGTACATGAGCACAATGCAGCAATGACCTTGTTGATCCAATTAAACATTACATTGATCCAATTAAACATCATCTGACATCTGATAATCCACTCAACATATACCTTTTGACATAACCCTATCAACGCAACCCAATCTTAATGGAGAACATGTTGTTAGTAATTACTTCTTTGTTCTTATCTGATGATGCCTGAGGCTAGGGGGGAACAAGGTAGATTGAATACTTGCCCTTGCTAGCCTTGCCATTTGGAGGCTGTTACTTCAGATCTTTAAACAAGGCATAAAGAAACTTCTTGGGTATACAGGGATTTGTGTGCAAACTTCTGCTTCCACGTAGGCCTTAAGTCAGGGGGTTTTTGCTGGAGCCTTTTATATAAGGTGACCAGACGTCCCGCTTTTGGCAGGACAGTCCTGATTTTTAACAATTTGTCCCATGTCCTGTGGCTTTTAAAAAGTCCCAATTTTTGGAAAGAATGCACTGGAAAGAATGCACGACAAGCTAGGGAACAGCAGGAGAATGGGAAGGGAATATACAGTTTTCGGCTGCTGAAAAGGTTAATGTAACTCCATTTGGTAATGAAGAGGTTAATGTAACTTCATTTGGAAATGAAAAGGCTACTGTAAACTCCCTACTCCCCTCTTGGGCAAGGTTGTCCAGGTGGAATTGGTATCAGAAGGAGACTGCTCCCTCTCTTGCTTCTAGGCAAGGGCAATTAGCTCAGAAGGAGCCAAATTGTTTGGAACAAACAGGTAGCCCCTCCCTCTCTAGAGTAGGGTGACCAGACATCCTGCTTTTGCTGAGACAGTCCTGATTTTTAACAATTTATCTCGTGTCCTGCGGCATTTTAAAAAAGTCCAATTTTTGGAAAGAATGCACAAGCTAGGGAATGTGGGAGAACAGAAAGGGAATATACGGTTTTCGGCTGCCATGTGGCTATTTCACCAGGATATGAGTTTTATATTTTTGTTAATTTTATAATGTTAAACTTTAATAATAACAAATAATTGTTGAGAACTGATTATTGAGAACTGCTTATCAAAGTCTGCATTGTTGTCAGCCCCCCCCCCCTCTGGTGTCCCACTTTACCAATGTTAAAATCTGGTCACCTTACTTTTATAAGGAATTCTCAGGCTGGACTTCTCAAAAGCCTTTCATGAGCCCAAGTTTCATCTGTGCCATTAGATACCTGTATGCACTGGGTAAATTCCTCTTCTCTTGAGGTCCCCGAGCACATTTCCATTCCTGGACCCATCATCAGTAAGTGACTTTCATCACTTACCACAGATCAGGAAAGGTTACTGATGGGTATCTGGCCAGTTTTCCAAAGGGCTTTTTCATTGGCCTTATAAGATTAGCCTTAATTCCTTAACACAGTCTGCAAATGCTATTCCAGCCAAAGCCTTGGTCATGTTAGACTTGCAAATAACCTGGCCACATGGGATTCTGCTTCAGTTTCTTACAAGTATGCTTGCACAAAGTCTTTTCACTGCTCTCTCTCAAATGGCTTTTTTGGTCAGAGGCATATAGGCACTTCGTCTATATAGGGGGAATGCTTTCAACTTTTCCCCATTCAGTATGATGTTGGCTGTGGATTTGTCATATGTGGCTTTTCTACTTTTTAGGTATGTTCCTAGTTTGCTGAGTGTTTTTATCATGAAAGAATTTGGATTTACCAAACACTTTTTCTGTATATATTGAAACAATCATGAGGTCTTCGTTTTTATTTACATGGTAAATCATGTAAAAAAGTTTATTAATTTGCATATGCTAAACCATCCTTATATCCCTGGGCTGAAACCTACTTGATCATGGTGGATTATCTTTTTTATGTGCTGTTGAATTTAGTTTGCTAATTTTTTTTTTGTTGTTGAGAATTTTTCCGTCTGTGTTCATAAGGGATACTCATTTGTAGTTTTCCCTTTTTCTTGTGTCCTTTCTTGGCTTTGGTATCAGAGTGGTACTGGTTTCACAGAATGAGTTAAGGAGGATTCCCTCCTTCTTGATGTTACTGAGTACTTTCTGTAGAATAGGTACCATTTCTTCTTTGTGAGCCTGATAGAATCTGGGCTACGAATCCTTCTGGTCCAGGTCTTGTTTGTTGGAAGACTTTTTATTACTGCTTTAATCTGGCTACTTGTTATTGGTCTGCTCAGGATTTCTATTTCTTCCTGATCAAGTCTTAGAGGTTATGTGTTCCTAGGAATTTGTCTACCTGCTTTAGGCTTTCTAGTCTGTGTAGAGGTTTTTGTAGTATTTGCAGATGGCATTTTGTATTTCTGTGGTATCAGTTGTAAAAGCCTTTTTCTTTCTGATCAAACTTATTTGAGTTCTTTCTCTTCTATTTCTGGTTGAGTGGCTAGTGGCTTATCAATTTTATTTATCTTTTCAAAGAACCAACTACTTGTTTCATTGATCCTTTTTTGTAAGGTTTCCATTTCATTTAGTTCTGCTCTGAGCTTTGTTATTTCTTTTCTTCTGCTGTCTTTGGGTTTGGTTTGCTATACTTTTTCTAGTTCCTAGAGATGTGACATTAGGTAATTAATTTGTGATCTGTCTTTGACGTAGGTATTTAAGACTAAGAATTTTTCCTTTAAGACTGCTTTTTCTGTATCCCACTGATTTTGAAAGCTTGTGTTTCCTTTGTCATTTAGTTGAAGGACTCTGTTTTTATTTCCATCATAATTTCATCATTGACCCAAGGATTGTTCAGCAGCAGGTGGCTTAATTTCCATGACTTTGGGTAGATCTCAGTGTTTCTCCTGGAATTGTTTTCTAGTTTTATTCCACTTTAGTCTGAGAAGATATTTCCTATGATTTTGGTTTTTGAATTTGCTGAGACTTGTTTTGTGGTCTACGATAAATGTTAGAAAATGTCTCATACTGATGAGAAAAATGTATATTCAGTAGTTTTATGGGAAGAATATCCTATAAATGCTGTTAAGTCCGTTTGTTCTAGAGTCCTGTTTAAATTCAGTGTTTATTTATTCATTTTCTGCTTTGATGATGTGTCCAGTGTTGTAAGTGGGGTGAAGTCCTGGCAATTAAGATGCTACTATTTATTTCTTTGCTATGATATAGAAGAATTTGCTTTATGAAACTGGGCGCTCCTGTGCACCATATATGAGAATTGTGTTCTCTTGTTGAATTGTTGGGCATGGACCTCAATTGACCTCCATGCCCAGATCTGTGGGGGTGCAGGCCTTGGTGTGGCAACACACAGGCTGAGGGGCTTGCTTCACTGGTTAGAGTGTGGGGCTGTGGGGGCTGGGGTGCTGGGTGGCTGGGGTTCTCAACTACTTACATCCTGCTGAAGTTGCTACTGTGGGACCCCTTTAGCTCTGCCAGAATTCCCTGGTGGGGGTGGTACCCAGCTCCCACTCAGAGGCATGCTAGTTTATGTGGTGTTCCTGTTCCCTCCCTGGCCTGCCAAGAGGTGATGTTGCGGCAGCTGTAGCAGAGTCAATCCCTGTGTAAACCTGGAGCTCCAGACCTAAGAGTGCAGGGTGGTGTCAGCTGTGGTAATGCCCAGAATGGAGACCAGTGAGTCCCTGCTGAACCTGTTTTCCAGTGTAACTTCATTCTAGATGACAAGCAGTTCCCTGATCAACATGGAAGCCTGTGGTGGTAGGGGGCTCACAGCTTGAGCCATAGTGTCTATGTGGGGAGCAAAGGTCTCTGGGGGTCTCTGCCCTAGGGACATTCCAATCATGGTGAGTGTAACTCCCTGTCCTGCATCAACTTGCAGTTTTCAATCTTCTTCTAGTGGCCTGTGTGGGCTGCTTCTAGTCTGCTACCTTGCCCCTCTTCTCGCTTTTCTATTTACTTTTTAAGTAGCAAATACTGAGAAGGAGGAAGATCTGCCAGAGGAGACTGCAGACTAGATTTCTAAACTACCAATTAGCAAATATCTACTGAGATCCTATGTACCTGGCACCATACCAGGCAATGGAGTAACCCTTTATACTGTCTGTCCACATGGAGCTTATAATCTAGTTGGGTAAGAAACAAATAAACAGAAACAGATAGGTTAATTTATTAAGATGTTAATTTGTGTTTTGCTCCTATTATAGAAAAGCAAGGTATTTTTTTCCAAGGAAACTTACAGAATGAGAGCTCCATATTCTAACAGCTTTTCTTTCACAGATTCAAATATACAAATTCTGAAAACCATTCAGGCTTGTATTTTGAATGAGAGGACTACAATCAAGTTTTACATCTACCAAAAGATTTTAAAATCAGGCCAAAGTCTATCTATATTTACCTACTGATAATAATGCACATGATTCTTATGCATAAAAAGAAACACTGTGGAAACAATAAAATATTTGCTTGTGTTTGTTTTATATTTATATGAGTCATGATTTTATCTTTAAAAAAATTATTCTGAAACATGTTATAACTACTTACATAAATCATGTTTCCCTCAAAGCTGCTTCTAAATGTTTTAACAATGAGAAAAAAATTCTCTACTAATAATTATAATCTTACATCCACATAATTATAATGTATAATTTGTAGCAAGACCTAAATTATTGAGTTTAAGTTGGTTCTTTCTTTTTTATTTGTCCATTTGCTAGGCACATAACTATTATTATCATCATTAAAAGGCTCACCTTTGGTGCACCATCCTTTTGTATCCCTACATCATTAGTGGCAATTCCTTTTACACTACCATCATCATGAAAAAGGACCTACAAATGATAAAAAATTCATCATCACTTTAGGATTCATAATAACCTGGGAAAGAAACAGTAAACGGCTTTAAATTTCTTAGAAGGTGAACATGTTTTCTAGTTTACAGAAATATGGGCTCTAAAATGTTCAGGCAAAAAAGAGACATGCTATTAAGGTATTCTCCAAGTATAAAAGAACACAGGTCAGCAGTTAAAAATGAAAACAATGCCATAACCTTGATGAGAAAAAAAGGGAAAGGCTACTAAAGAAACCAGAAAGATTAAATGAGAAGATCTTTTCAGATATCAAATTTTACTTTTCCTTCAGATAAAGACAGTTAACATGTATGTAATGAATTGTATCTGCCTGGCTATTTAAAAGGGTATAAGATTTCTGTTTTGGCCCATGATATGCATCACAGTCTTCATTTAGTGCTGATTCAATAATAAAACTGGCTTATTCTTTTTTATAAAGTGTAGAAAGGATTTTGCTAGCTTGGCAGGAGATTTTATTTTTAATAATCTTCTCAACAATATATAACAAGAATCAAAAGTGTGATGAGGTTGCCAAAAAAGATTACTTTGAGAGAACTAATAGAAGAAAAGTTTCTAGAAAGAAGATAAAAGGTCTGTTTAACACTAGCCTTAAAGTAGTTTATTCATTCTAGGTACCACTTTATAAAGTGGAAAAATGGGGATGCCCTTGGAAGTGGGCAACAATACTGAAGGAACTCAAATTATGTAACATCATGGCTGAAAGAACTGAGAATATTTAGCCTAGGTTTAGGGCTCAGAACATGATACCTCAAGGTAGGGCACCTTGGAATACTGATGTTGGGGCTGAGAAATCAGTACTCCAAAACACGGTGCTGACATGCTGAACTGACGAGGCTGTCTCAACTTCTCTCTCAATTTCCCTCACCTTTATCTCTTAGTCCTCTGCCTCTCCCAAAACACAGGATAAAGTTGTTCTCTGAAGTTCCCTTATCTGCCTAAAGTATGGACCTGCCAAAGAAGAAAACAATTACCTCTGGTCTTGTCTCTGAGTTTTCATGAACTGAACTCATACTTGCATGAAGACTGAAGTCTAGTAACAAACCTGGATGGACTTTTGTCATAAACCACTTTCTGCTCTCTGGGACACATAGCCTTTATCCCAGGCCATTCACTGTATATTCTTCTACTCTACTGAATTCCCCTAACAATCATTTACTAACCCTCTGAAATCACCTACACTTTCTTATCTCCCCTTTCCCTATGAAGAAGGTATATATAACCACCTTATCCCATTGCATGGCTCGGCAGTGACTCTGTAATTTTCCCCTCATGTACACTAATAGAGCTGTGTAACTTTCTCAGAAGCAAAGTCTTTCTTTCTTTTTCTTCTTCTTTTTTTTTTTTTGAGACAGAGACTCTCTCTGTGGCCCTGGGTAGAGTGCTGTGCATCATCATAGCTCACAGCAACCTCAAACTCTTGAGTTCAGGCGATCCTCTTTCCTCATCTCCTGAGTAGCTGGGACTACAGGTGCCGCCATGATGTCCACTTTGTTTTTTTTATTTTTAGTAGAGGTGGGGTTTCCCTCTTGCTCAGGTTAGTCTTGAACTTCTGAGCTCAGGCAATCCACCCGCCTCAGCCTCCCAGAGTGCTAGGATTACAGATGTGAACCACTGGCCTTGCCAGCAAGGTCTTTCTGACCTTTTTCTGTCTTCCTGTCTCTCATTCCTCTTTCTTCCCCAAAGCAAGTCATAAAAACCAGAATTCATCTTCCCCAAGGCAGAACATAGAAATTGGACTGCCTCCCCAGGAAAGCATAAAGCCTTAAAAGATTACTTTCTCAACTTCTCCTTTTTCCCTTGAAGATTCTCATTCTGGAGGTGTCCTGCTCCCTTCCCAGGAGAAAAAATGCCACATAGACAGTGCAGGAAGACTCTAGACAGACTGTGCTGGGTTTTTCTCTGTCTATCACCATTATGTTAAACCCTTTTGTTCAATCACATTTCTACACGGCTACCTGTTCTTATTGAGCCTAAGCACAAAAATACAGTTTCCCAGGGTCTTTGGGTTCTTTTTTCTTTTCTTTCTTTCTTTCTTTCTTTTTTCTTTTTGAGACAGAGTCTCACTTTGTCACCCTTGGTAGAGTGCCAAGGCGTCATAGCTCATAGCACCATCCAGCTCTTGGACTTAGGTGATTCTCTTGCCTCAGCCTCCCGAGTAGCTGGGACTACAGGCGCCCGCCACAATGCCTGGCTATTTTTTTGTCGGATTTTGGCTGGGGTTGGGTTTGAATCCACCACTCTCGGTAAATGGGGCCAGCGCCCTACCCACTGAGCCACAGGTGCCACCTGGGTTCTTCATTTCTTAAAGATTCTGTGTCACGTAAAACCGACTAAATAAATTTCTTATGCTTTTCCCTTGTTAAACGATCTTTTGTCATATGAGTGTTGGCCTTCCTGAGGTTGGGGTTCAGAAAATGACATCCTAAAATATAATACTTTGACATGCAGCAGCAACCTCAACGTCTCTTTAGCCTTCCCCTCCCTCTTGTTTCTCCTCTCTTCCAAAGCAAAAGATGAGGCATTTCCTTGATACTTCCTTCTCTACCTTAAGACTGGACCTGCCAAACAAAACATAATTGTCTTTTATGCCCTCCTTGTAATCTCATTACCAATTGCAGAAAAAACTGAAACATGCAACCACACCTGGACAAACTTTTTCACAAGATTATGTCTGTGACTTTATTCGAATTCCAAAGAGAATCATTTACAAGTTAATTCCTGTCTCTTGGGTTCATTTATTCCTCCTAAAAACCATTTACTACCCCTTGAGATGGCTAAACACACTATCTCCCCTTCCCCTACAAAGAACGGTATACAACCATCCGGACCTTTTTAGGTTATCAGGCAATCACAGTGATTCCCCTGTGCTTAACACACACTAAATAAATCTGTATGCTTTAGTCAGCTCATTTTCAGCAAACTTTCGGAGGGCAGTGAGTAAGCTTTCTCTTAACCCCTATGATGAGAAAGGAAAAAACTCTAGAGTGTCGATTGGGAAGAACAGAGAGCAGGACATAATTATAATCAAAAAGTTGTCCTTGGAAGAGGGCATGGATCTGTTCTGTATAGTATAAAATAGTAGGCAATTTCTATCTAATATAAGGAAGAGATTACCAATAGTTATCCTTTAGTGTTCTCCCATAAATTGGAAAATCCCTTGATGCAGGTATAATATAAAGAACTCACATATTCTTTGGATTAGATCCATTCAAGGTTCCTTTTAATCTTACAATTCTAAAACCATATAGCTGTTCAAAAATATTTATTTCTTGACTTCTGTAAAATTCATTTATTAAAAAGAAAGACTTCATATAAAAACAAAACTATACAAACCTCAGCAGCTGCATAACCAGGGTATACTTCAACACCAAGGGCTTCTGCTTGCTCTCCCATCCAGCTTACTAAATGTCCCAAGCGCACAATGTAATTGCCGTGATTATTCATCGGGAGACCTACAAATATATGTTAAATTTATAAATCTTTTTATTAATAAAAAATCTCAAAAAAAATTTTAAAATTCTAATAAACGTCTATTTCTGTATAAGTATACATGTTCTCTTGATGGTCATAATTTCAACTAATTTTCTGTAATTTTGGTCTAGAGTTCTAATTCATTAATAATTCCTCGTTGGCTTACTAGGCTATCTCAATTCTTCAAGACTGGAAGAAAAAAGAATTGGGGGTCTAGTCCTGCTCTCCCATCAGCTAGCTGTGCTATTTATGGTTAAGTCCTTCAAATGTCTGGGCCTTAGGTGTCTCATCTGTGAAAAGAGGAGATTTCACCAGATGAAATGTAGTTCCTTCCTGCTGTGGAATTCTACAGTTCTACTGAAAGTACATGTAATGAGAATAAGATGAAGTCTGTCAGGCTGGGGCAGACATGACCCACTAGGAGGTCTAGTCACCTCCTGCCTCTCATTCTTACTATTTTTTTTTTTTTCTGAGACAGAGCCTCAAGCTATCACCCTGGGTAGAGTGATGTGGCATCACAGTTCATAGCAACCTCCAGCTCCCGAGATTTAAGGGATTCTCTTCCCTCAACCTCCTGAGTAGCTGGGATTACAGGCGCCCACCACAATGCCTGGCTATTTTTGGGTTGTAGTTATCATTGTTTGGCAGGCCCAGGCCAGATTCAAACCCGCCAGCTCTGGTGTCTGTGGTTGGCGCCTTAGCTGCTTGAGCTACAGGTGCTGAGCCATCTTACTGTTTTATAAATTTAGCTTTCACCCTAAAGATGCCCACATTAGTTTAAAAATTAACTTTTAAATTAAAAATGTTATAATAAATTATCACTGAGTTATGCTATTATTTAAAGGATAATCTTTAAAAAATTAAGAAATTAATTTTTTTTTTTTTTTTTTTTAGACGGAGCCTCAAGCTATCCCCCGGGGTGGTGTGCCTTGGCATAACCGCTCATAGAAACCACCAACTACTGGGCTCAAGTGAGTCTCCTGCCTCCGCCTCCCAAGCAGCTGGGACCACAGGCGCCCGCCACAACGCCCGGCCATTTTTTGGTTGCAGCCATCATTGTTGTTTGGCGGGCCCAGGCTGGGGATACGAACCTACCACCTTAGGTGTACGTGGCTGGCGCCTTAGCCAATTGAGCCACAGGCGCCAAGCCCTATAACCTACTTTTAACTTAACCTGGTGAATATTCTTTCATGTGACGAGGTGTAGTTATATATCACAACTTTAAAGATTCTATAATTTTCAGTAATGTGCTATTTGCAAACAAATAGCCCAATTAGTGTTGGACATTGGCATTGTTTTGAAGATTTTATTGGGTAATAGGGTGTTTGATAAGGAATAACCTTGTTCAATTTTCTTGGTGTGATTGATGTCTAGGTCAAAGACTTTTTAAAAAAGGATTTTGTATGTAAGTCACGAAAATGCCATTTTTCGTCATCCATACTGAGTCCGAATGTTATTGTTTGTGAATATTTCATAATCAGATAAGCAAATTACTAGTATTTTAACTATTAGTTGGTGAGCTTTCAGTTTTTCCCGAATGCTTCATTGCATTTTTAATAACTTGCCTGTTAATGTTCTTAGCCTGGTTTGTATAGTTATTGGTAATGTAGATGCTAATGACTGCAAAGTGCACAAGTGAATGTGCTGTACTTTGTCATTTCCCCATTTTGGATATTAATACTGTTTCCAATTTGGGGTCTGTTATTAAATAAAGCTGTGATGAAAATTTTTGTGACTAACCCTCCTACACACACACACACACACACACACTTAAAAGCTTACATAGGATAAAGTCCTAGAAATAAAAATCACTAGACAAAAATAAATATAAACTTATGTGAAGATCATTTAAAAAAAATATCAACAGCAGCCCAGTCTTCATGATGTTACAGTCATTGTCAGGTAATGCTTTTTCTTCCTAATGCATCTTATACTCAGGGTCAAGTATTTTTTCTCAGATGCTAAGAGGCAAGACTGACCCAGCCGGCAGGGTCCTGTAAGGCCACACCCGCTGGCCCCCGGTGGTGGAAATCTTTGGTTGTTCTATTGCCGTCTCTGGTTTACACCTTGGGACTGTGTGGAGCTCCTTGTGGGTGGCTTTCTGGGGTTCCTACATTTCTTCTGCTTGATGGCCCCCAGCTCCTTTACCCCCCACTGTTCACTTCTCACCTCTCCATGCAGTTAACTCCTCTCTCCTCTATACTACTGTCATTGTTGCAATGGAACAGCCTATGTTCTGTGTCTATGTGATTTGTTAACTTTTGGGGAGAAGTTGCTCCTTTGTCCAGTGTTGTCCAGTGTTGGTCCTACTTGATGTGTGTTTGTCCAGCTATTGGAAATTTCCTATGTTTTGTCACATCTCTAATCCACTACTTGTACTATTTGGAGAATAAGGGTCCTAAATAAGGTCATCTGGGTCACAATTAACTGTCTTGTACTTCAACTGTATTATTTCTTATGTTTGTGAACTGAGGTTTATATCTTCCATGTACAAAATAAACGAGGCTGTTGGGTAAATTCCCACCCACCAGGTACATTGCATGGATATATGGCATACTTCCTGGGTGTGGGACACAACTACAATGTAGATTTTAACCTTACACAAGCAACTTATGTAACCTAATAGTATGTGCCCTCATACTAACCTGAAATAAAAAAAAATATAAACAAAGCTAAGGCTGCTCTAATTTCTTCTTCCTGTACCTCTGGGTACAGACTCCACTGAGCATAGATTAGAAACCTCAGGACCTGAGTGTCTCTAAGTCTCTTTCACTTTCACCCACTGCCCTTCTGGAATCAAACAAAATCGTGTATGTGACACTGCAATGCACAAGACAGATAGCATACAGAGAATTTTAATTATTTTCAAAGCAGAATTTCTTGTGGATTCCAAATAGAGACACATTTGTGCCAACTTTCCTGCCTGGTAGAGGATATAAACTAGAAGAATTTAGAGAAAATTTCTCAAGACTGTGTGTTTTCTAAAAGCAGGGACACAGCCTATTATGTGCCTTGCATAGAGAGAGATCCTAGTATTTGTTGACGAATGGGTAAGTGATTTTCAGCCCATCAGCCCCAGACCCCTCTGATGCAAGGCTGCCATAACCCCAAGTGGCCAGCAGAGGGAGCCTGGGTCCTTAGGCCAGGCCAGACTACTGAGTATCCCACCTCAGGTGATGCCTGAGCTCCTGGGGGATGCTGGGATGAACTCCCAGGTGGGGGTGGGGGTTGACTCCTCTTATTAGCATCAGGTGGTCTGGCATAAACAGTAGAGGAGAATCCACACAGAGCTGAGAACTCTCTTGGGGAGGAGAGAGAGAGACACACACACAGAGGCTCAAAAAGGGGGTCTGGAAGGGAGGTGCTAGTGGCTAGGGACACGGGTGATAAACAGGGCCTGGTGTAGGAAGGCCAGCCAGGGAGAAAGGAGGCTGACTGAACTCAGTGCAGCTCAGGGAAGGGCAAGAAAACCTGGGTGAGGGGCATCTCAGCCTCCCGAGCTGCAGACAGGCCCCCTCTGGAGTGCTCATGGCATGGTTCTGGACTTCTGGGTCCCTGGAGTCACCCCTTTTGACCTCTCTACTCCACTCTCTGCCAAACTGTTGGGGAGAGGCGTGGATGAAAGTGGTTGGCTTAGGGATGGTAAGAAATTCCTAAGCCCCAGAGAGGTTCCTTTTTTGGGGGGTGGGAGAAGATTGTCTGTGGCAGAAGGTTAGGAATCAAAGACACATGACTGAGAAATTAATAAGAAATTGTACAGCATGGGGTTCAGGGACCAGGGAAGGCTGTGGGAGAAAGGAAGAAGCAGAACCAGAATTGCCAGCAGAGGGCTCCCTGGAGCAGCGTTGCTGCACACTGAGAGTAGGTAGATGAATAGGTAAGTCATATTCACGGGGTCTAGACTTATCTATTTTATTGTAATCCTGCAACCGCCACTGCCCGCCTCTGCTCCTGAAAAGACGTTCAGCCTCAGAGGAAGGGTAGTCTTAGTTTCGCTGTTGGAGGCGCTTCATTGTTTTCTTTATCCAAGGCAGGAAGTGTGAGACCTTGATGAAGACTCCTGGGGGTGTCCCATTGTCTGGACCACAGGAGAAAATGCCCTGAACCTTGTCCTTACACACGAGGGGGCCGCCGGAATCCCCCTGCGGGCAGAGAGAAAAAAGACTGAACTGGCCTCCCCAGGTGTGGGTAGTCTCCGTGAGGGGGTTGTGTATAGGACAGCAGGGCCAGGGCAGCCTTGTCAGTGCTGGAGCTCCACTATGGCCCCGAATGTTATTCCCAGCTCAACCCAGGCCAAGTCTTTCTCTGCAACCCTCAGGGATACTATGGTGGTAACACTGCCTTTCCCATTCCCCCTCTAGTGCACCCAGGGAGTGGATTAAAGACCAAATTCCTGGGGCACCTGGGTTGCCCAAGTTAATGGAACAGACAACTCCCATATCAATCTCCCTCAAGTTCCTCTCTCCCAGGGGCCTGTCTGTAGATGCTGGAAACCTGACCTTGAAAGCGGCCTTCTTCTTCTTTGGGTCCCCCACACAAATCTGGGTGATCCTGTTGTAGTTGTTGGGGAAGCGGGATTTACATTCCTGGTCCTTTTGCACTGTCAGCATCACCTCCTGCAGGGTGTCTGAGAGTTTGCTCCCCGGAGCAGTCCGGCCCCAGCCGGCCATACTGCACACCATCTCTGGCATCGCCCCACCTGTGCTGCCGGGCAGTTTGAGGGGCTTCACAGCAGAAGTCCGCCTGGCCTTTTTCTCTAGCTGGTGGGGAAAAGGCAAGAAAGTCCAGGTCAGACAGTGGCATCCTTGGCCTGGGCACTGTGCTGGGGCTGAGCCTTTATCCTTCCCCTCTGAGGCACAGGAACTGGTCAAGTGGCCAGAATGGACAGGAGGGAAGAAGGGACAGAGTAATAGTGGGAGGAGCAACAGAGCGAGGGCCAAGTAGAGCGAGAGCAGCAGGAGTTTGCCTCACCTGCAGCAGCATGATGTCATTGGCAAAGGTGTTAGGATTATAGGCTTCGTGGGGAATGGATCTTCTCACACGGATGACCTGCTGGGTCTTCTCCTGCTCCTTGATGTTGTGGGCCCCCAGGGTGACATTCATGGAGCTGCACAGAGAGCACAGAGGGGCTGTGGGCATGTGGAGTCACAGGGTACAACTCAAGAGTCTTGAGGAGCAGGTGACAGCCAGGGCAGGGCTGCAGCTGAAGGGGAAATTGAGGGGAAGGGAGGGCACCAGGGTTGAATGACTATGTCTTCTGCTTCTCAAGGACACTAAGAGCAGGGCTGCTGGGAGTTCTCTCTTGCCTTAGGCAACACTGTGAAACTGCTCCATTTGTGTGGTGACCCTTGATGCATGCTTTCAAACTCTGCCACTGCTTTATTGGCCAGTATTGTCCCTCATCTCACTTGTGCCACTTGCTCGGACCTCTCATCCTCTGACTCCAAAGCTCACCTGTTCTGTTTCTCAGCCTTTCATCATCCTAGTCCTGCTCCTAGGTGGCTCCTCTGATGAGCTCTCAGGGGCTCTCAGGGTACCAGGAGCCTGGGAAGCTCCTCTGAGCTGCAGCCCCTAGGAGAGGACAGGGTGTCCCTGGTGGGTCTCAGAGGTGTGAGCTGAGGCTGCTCCTCACCTTCCCAAGCAGTGCGCAGCTGTCAGCACAAAGTCGTTCCGCACGAGGACGCCGCCACACCTCTTCTTATTCTCCTTAGCCAGAAACTGAAGAAATGCCATATAGGGGCGAGAGTGGGGCTTGGCCTTGTTGCCCCCGATGATCTCCTCTGAAAGAAAAGGCTGGAAGTTGAGGCAACCGGGGCAGGTGTGGTCAGGAGAGGAGGCTCAGCAAGGTGGTCATTGAGGGCGTGCTGCTCAGCGAGGGTGCATCGTCCTGGGCCCTGCAGACAGCCGTTCTTGCAGGTGGAATTGCCTCTTCTGAGCCTCAAACCTCAGACCCCCCTCTGAGAAAGGAGGGGCAGTGCATGTTGTCCACATCCTGTTGCAGACACACAGGGAGGAGGTAAAGTCTATCTCCAGGATGGCAGAGCCCCAGAGGACCTGGGTGGGACTGCCTTGTGCTCCCCTTTCTTAGAGAGTCCCCGTGGATCCCTCTGAGCCATTGGCGTCATCTCCATCTGTGCCATTTTCTAATGAGCTACCCTTGAGCTTATGGAGTAGGATTTTCTAAAATCCTCACGTCCTAGGGCCTAATACATCCTAGGTTCTCAGAAAGTTTTTTTTGGCTGCAAAAATGAATGGCCACCAGTTAGCCTTTGGCTGGGGTGTGGAGGGGGTGGTGCTGGTGGATTCAGGGCGTCCAGGATTGTGGAGGAAGCACTAACAAAGATGGTGGAATAACCAAGGGCCTAGGAAGGCAGGGGAAGTAGAGAAGTTAGCTAAAAATGGACCCCACAGGCTGGGGGTGGAGAGTTGTGGTTGCAGCTATCTGCCACCTCTGAGATCTGCTGTGCCCTGGGTTTCTCTCTTGGACAGCAGTCAGAAGGTTAGGGGTACTTAATAATCTAACTGGTTCTTAAGCTGCTCCAGTGACAACCTCCACTGCTCATCAGAGCAGCCACTTGGAGCAGGACTGGATGATAATGGGCTGAGAAACAGGACAGGTAAGCTTTGGGGTCAGAAGGTCAGAGGTCAGAGCAAGTGGCACAGTTAAGAAAAGAGGGACACTACTGGCCAAATAAAGCTCAAAGGGATCGGGAATATCCTTTCCTGGACTGGAGTGAGGGATTATAAATACTCATCTTTTGGAGCTTCACATTTTCCACTAAATGCCTTTCTAAGAACAACCCACCTTCTAGGTCATAAAGAAGAGGTCTGGAGAGAGGCTAGTGTCTACTAAACCTTTCTGGGAACACCCTTCCTTCTGCCATCCTTGTTGAGGGTCTATCTGTCATTAGACTTAGAAGTCTGGGTGGTGGATGGAAGCTGGGCTCAGACAGAGGAAAATTCCCGACCAGTGCTGGGGGATTTTGTAAGATGGACACAGGCCTCTGGAATAGGGATGGTCACTTACCCGTCCCAGCCCTAGAAGGCAGAAGAAAGGCCAGCAGGAGCAGGAATGGCTGCATCTCCTCAGGTAGACTGCCCGGGTCAGCACTGCTGGTGTTTTCTCTGTCCAGATAAAAAGCCACGGAAGGGAGGATGCAGGAGAGGTGGGCTCAGTGATCTCACAGACCTTCCCGACCCATGTGTGCTCTTCTGGTTTTGATGGGCGTCATCACACAAGTTGGCTTCCAACGTTCTCTGGTTTGGGTGAGGTGAAAATGGCACCATTACCACACTTGCAACTCTGTTCCTGAGTTACTAGGCAAAAGCAAGAGTAACCAATAAGAAGGTGAAGGTTGTTGAGGCTGTGGCTGCAGGGTGAGAACCCCAGAAGCTCCTAAGTGACTGAGCTGCACCAAGAGTGCTTTCTTTTCTCAGTTCTTGGTTTTTTTTTTTAGCAAGTCAGATCCAGGGATGTGAGAGACACGTTTCCTGCCCTTGAAAAGCCAATACTTGATGTCTTAGTAATAAATTCTTGTCTAGGCTGATGTCTAAAAGAGTTCTTCCCAGGCTCAGCACCTGTAGCTCAGTGGCTAGGACATTGGCCACATACACTGGGGCTGACAGGTTCGAACCTGCACCAGGCCTGCTAAATGACTATGGCAACTACAACAAAAAAATAGCTAGGCATTGTGGTGGGCGCCTATAATTCCAGCTACTCAGGAGGCTGAGGGAAGTGAATCTCTTAAGCCCAAGAGTTGGAGGTTGCTGTGAGCTGTGACGTTACAGCACTCTACTCAGGGCGACATAGTGAGACTCTGTCTCAAAAAAAGAAAAAAAAACCCAAAAACAGTTCTTCCTGTTTTCTTTTAGAAGTCTTATGGTTCTTCTTCTGTTTTTTCTTTTTGACAGAGTCTCACTCTGTTACCCAGGCTAGAGTGCCATGGCATCAGTGACCTCATGCTCACAGCAACCTCAGACTCCTGGGTTCAGGTGACATTCCTGCCTCAGTCTCTTGAGTAGCTGGAACTATGGGAACCCACCACAACACCTGGCTAATTTAAAAAAAAATTAAATTGTTTTTAGTAGAAACAGGTTCTCTCTTGCTCAGGCTAGTCTGGAACTCCTGAGCTTATGTGATCCTGTTGCCTCAGCCTCCCAGAATGCCAGGATTACAGGCCTGAGCCACCACATCCAGCCAGAATTCTTACGGTTTCATGCCTTATATTTAAGTCATTAATCCATCTTGAATTAAGTTTTATACACGACAAGAGATCAAGGTTCTGTTTTGTTGATGGAAAGGAAGGCATATTCTGTAAAATAATTTAAAGAGGTTTGTTCTGAGCGAAATTTGAGGCCCATGACCTGGAGACACATCCAAGGAGCCTTGAGCCAGTGGACTCACGGTGATGGGGGCACAGTTGGTTTTATGCATTTTAATGAGCAGGAATTACAGATGAAGTCACAAATCAATACATGAAAGGTATGCATTGGTTTGGCCCCAAAAGGTGGGATGTCTCAAAGTGGGGGCCCACAGCTTAAAGGTGGGTTTAAAGATTCTTTGGCTGACAATAAGCTGAAAGAGTTAGGCTCTGTCTAATAGACCATGAGTCAGGGAAAGGAATGCTGAGATAAGATAAGGGTCTATTAATCAGAGACAAACTAGAGGACAAATGCCCAGACTCAAGTAGTTGTGTATATTGAGGACCTGCAGGTATGTTTTGTTAATGAGTCACAGAGGGCATCTCTAAGAAGGGGAGGGGGCATGATGAGGCATGTCTGATCTCCTTTCTCTTGGCTAGCAACTCAGTAACTCAGTTTTAGGGATCTCCTTGGCCAAGGGGGGGTCCAGTCAGTCAGTTGCTTGGCAGCGGGGGTGGGGTGGGGGAGCCTTAAGGTTTTATTTTAGTTCACAGTTTCATTCTTCTGCGTGACAGTATCCAGTTTTCTCAGTACCATTTATCCAGTAAGGCTTCTTCTCCCCAGTGTATGTTGTCTGTTTTGTCAAAGATCAGTTGTAGGTAGATAGTTTTGTTTCTGGATTCTGTATTGTGTTCCATTGGTCTATGTCTCTAATTTTATACCAGTACCATGCTGTGTTGGTTACTATAGAGCCTTGCAGTATAATGTGAAGCCAGGTAACATGATGCCTCCCAGTTTGTTCTTTTTACTTAAGATTACTTTGGCTACTTGGGCTCTTTTTGGTTCCAAATGATGTCAAAGATTATTTTTTCTAGATCTGTGAAATATGAAGCTGGATTTTTTCATGGGGATTGTGTTGAATCTGCAAATCACTCTGGGCAGTATGGATATTTTAACACTCTGATTTTGCCAATCCATAAACAGGAGATGTTTCTCCATTTGTGTCATTTATGATTTTTTCCTTCAGTGCTTGTATTAATGATTCTCTTTGTAGAGACCTTTCACTCCTTTGTTAAGTATATTCCTATGTATTTTGTTTTTTTATGTAGCTATTGTGAATAGTATTAAGTCTTTGACGCTCTGCTTGCCTGTTTTAATATATAGAAATGCTACTGATTTGTGTACATTGATTTTGTAACCTGAGACTTTGCTGAATTTATCAGTTTCAGGAGTCTTGACTGAAGTCTTCAGGGTTTTCTAGAGACAAGATCATATCACCAGTGAATAGGGATAGTTTGACCTCCTTTTTTCCAATTTGAATACCCCTTTATTCTTTCTTTTGCCTGATAGTTCTGGCTAAGACTTCTAATACTATGTTGAATCTAAGTAGTGACAGTGGGCACCCTTGTCTTGTTCCAGTTTTTAGAGTGAATACTTTCAACTTTTCCCTATGATGTTGGTTGTAGGTTTGTCATATAAGCTGCTTATAATTTTTTTTTTTTATTGAATGGTAACTATGTACATTAATGCACTTCTGGGGTACAGTGTGGGGTTTTCACATGCAATCCGAAATACTTCCATCAAACTGATCAACACAGCCTTCATGTCATTTTCTCAGTTATAGTTTTAA
>CAUYQV010122456.1:0-42336 GCA_963574575.1 Galagoides demidoff | reverse complement strand
GAGGCAGGACACTCGCTTGAGCCCAGGAGTTGGAGGTTGCTATGAGCTGTGATGCCATGGCACTCTACCCAGGGGGATACCTTGAGGCTCCATCTCAAAAAATAAAAAATAAAAATAAAAATAAAAAAATTTTGAGAAGTGCCTTAAAAATCTGAATTTAGACATGGCATAGTGTATCTATGCCTATCAATCAGCCAAGAAAACATTTTAAATTATGTACTAAAATAACTTCACTTGCAGCTAAAGGGATGATGACCAGACACAAGGTTACCCTCCCAACAGGTGCAGTGGGAGAACGATTGGCCAGTGTCATTTCACTGAGTCCCATGTAGCTTCCAAGAGCAAAGGCAAAATGAACACATGGTTGGAAGAATTCAAATTTTTTGGTTTGGGTTTTGTTTTACCATCAACAAACCCTCGTTATAAATATTTTCTAGTCTATACTGTGAATAAAAGTATAGGAAACAAATAGGTTGGAAAACTTTTGGACATGCCGAATAAGATTATGAATGGAGGTATTGGAATTTATGTAAACAAGTATAATCTGAATTAAACAAAAATAGCATCCTATTTAAGGAGGACATTAGTTTCCTTAAACTTTTAAAAGTACAATACAGTGGGTAGGTTTAAAGAACGGAAGGTCATTCTCTCACATTTCTGGAAGTTAGAGCATCAAAATCAAGCTGTTAAGAGGGTTCCCTGGAAGGCTCCAGGGAAGGATTTGTTCCACCCCATTCTGTCGACTTCAGGTGTTGCCGGCCATGCTCGCCACCCTCGGCTTGCAGAGACCTCTCTGCTGGTCCACTTTCACCTCTGCTTCACCCTTCCCTGCCACCCTCATCACACGGCTGTGTGCACAGCGGTCCATTTCTTCCTGTAAAAATACCAGTCACACTGGATTTCCATTCCACCTTAATCCAGTATAACCTCTTTGTAACGTGACTGCATCTGCAAAGACCCTCTTTCCATATAAAGACATATTCCTCGGTACTGTAAACTGGAATTTCATTGTATTTGGGGGAAAGACACAGTTAATTCCCAAGAAGAGATTAAAAAATACTAAAATCTACACAATAATTGAAACGAAGAGGGAGAGGACAAATAGCATTAAACTGTTTGGGGGTTCTTTAAATATTCTGGAGGGAAATCAAGTTATTAACTTTAGCTGTTTTTAAAGTTGAACACACCTGAGAAAAGTATTGTTTATATATTAAATGTTTTATGAACGTTTAAAATGAACTTATGGGCGTATTTACATTCCCATAATAAGGGAGGAGTTATAACATGAGTTCTTAAATCATAAGCCAACAAATGCAAACAATGGATTTTTTTAAAATTTCAAATGTGACGCAAGAGAAGAGTTATGTTACATTGTTATTTCTGCCATCTGATAAGGAAGGACGGTTGTTTTGCAGTTTTGCTGGAGTGTCGCAGATCAATATCCTTAAAGAAAGAAAATGAAAAGAGTGAAAGAGAAATTACAGCTAATGGCACAACAAAGAACCTGCCCGAGACTCAGTGTAAGACACGTCTGCTTTCCATCTCACTTCATAGCTCAAGTGCTGTCATTGTAAGGAGCAGATAGAAGAAGCTTAAGAGTTTTTAATAAGAAAATGTTTTAATCAGATTTTTCACAGCAATATTGTGATAAGCCACATATTAGAATAAGAAAAATAATGTTTTTCAATAAATTTATTCTATACAGTGACATTTGTTTCAATAGACTTTATGCATGATTCAAGTATTCAAACAAATAACTTTCTCACCCATTTTTCTTTTTTTTTGTTTTGTTTTGTTTTGAGGCAGAGTCTCACTTTGTCGACCTCAGTAGAGTCCTGTGGCATCACAGCTCACAGCAACCTTAAACTCTTGGGCTTAAGTGATTCTCTTGCCTCAGCCTCCCAAGTAGCTGGGACTACGGGCGCCCACCACAATGCCTGGCTATTTTTTGGTTGTAGTTGTCATTGCTATTTGGCAGGCCCAGGCTGGGTTTGAACCCGCCAGCTCTGTTGTATGTGGCTGGCGCCCTAACTGCTAAGCTACAGGCGCCGAGCCTTGTTACCCATTTTGCAGCTGAACTCCACAACCTCTGCTTTGTTTACCTGGCGTTATATAGCCAACAATTGATTCCATCTGGGTTCCGATAATAACGTATTTTCTAACTAGAGACTGTTGGAGTAGCTTCTTTGCTAATTTTGCCTGTTAATTACCTATTTGCAATGGAATTTGAAAATGCTACCCTCATCTATGCTTTTATTTCCTTATGTTATAAGCAATTCTCTGTTACTTTGTTTTTAAAGGATGTCTCTTTAACAGTAATTGTCTAGAAATGAGATTTGCCATCCTTCAGGGTGCCTGTACCAATTATTCTAATTTTAGGACATCACAGGCCATAGGTGACAGGGAAGCTATCGCAAACTACAAGTTCAGGCACCATATTTCACATTTACCAATTATCAAACATGCTATTGTGTGGAAATCTTCCTAAGAGAACTACTTGCTACAATGTATAGGTAGATTCTCGTGTGTTCTAATTAATTACTTTTGTCACAGATTATTTGTGGTTTGTCTCATTCTTCTTGTCAGAACTGACAATATTTGTTCTGCAGATAGGTCAGGGAGGAGAACAGGCTGGAAAAGGCTAGGTCTTTCTCTGTTAGCAATTAGAAGCTGCTTGATGCTTTAAATGCCTGTGGATAAATAAAACTACTGTAATTGCAGAGCCATTTTTAGAATTGCGCCTCCCCTGAGACATTTTGACCCGCAGGAATAAAATACCAGGCACTACTTGAACTATTCCTATCAGTTAATTAGAAAATGAATGTATAACTGAAAGATTAATTCAATAGCCTACATAAACAAAGCAATAATATCTTAGTACTTTAAAGCTCTTCTATTTTCTTTTTTTTTCCAAAATATTAAGGAGTTACAAATGTGTTAGATTACACAGATCATTTTTATAATATGGCTCAAAGTGTGCCTGTCACCCAAATAGAACTCATGGTACTCATTAGGTGGGCTTTTGTTACTACCCCCTTACCCTGGTTCATTTCCATTGAGTTTTACTTACCCTCGTGCACCTGAGAGCCCACCAGTTACTTCCAGTTTAGCAGTAAGTACATGAGGTATTCACCTTTCATTCTAGAAACTCTTCACTTTGACGAATGGTCTCCAGTTCCATTCATATTTTTGCAGAAGATATTAATTAGTCTTTTCTATGGCTGAGTAGTACTCCACGGACTTACATAGGTCACATTTTGTGAATGAATCCATTCACGAACTGATGGGCACTCGGGTAGATTCCCCATCTGTGCAATTGTGAATTGTGCTATTTTCTTCTGCTTCGTCCATTTTCTCTTTTTCATTCAAGAATAAACACCTAAGATGTAAATTTTCCATTGCAAACAGCTCCGTGGAAACAAGTCATTTTTTTCCACTAACTGATATCAACAAAGCACCTTATTTATTTTTTAAATAAGATGATAACTTTATAGAGATATGGTTCGCATACTATAAAATTCACCTGTTTAAAATGTAATTTCCAATTACTAAAACGGGGTATTTCTATTTACTTTCTGCTCTTTATATGCGTATTTACGGAGAAATAGATAGTCACGCTATTGAAATATGTTTTCAGCATCATCATTACTTTAAGGTACTTGCAATATACTGACGTAATGTGTTTAGTATTTACTGAAAACAGCTCAGTATATGAGCACTAATGCTAAAACATAGTTGTCATATACATAAAATTATTAGTAAATAGTTACTAATGGTATTTAATATTAGGCCTAAATGTCATACAAATAAAATATGCTCTATTTTAATGACGATCTCAGATGCCCCTGAAATAAATATTCTGCTCTTGGGTGGACAGTTCTATAAACATGAGTTAGTTCAAGTTCAGCTATGGAAAGTAAAAATATACTAGATTGAGAATGCTGGATTCAAGTCAAAGTCTAACACTGATTAAGCCTTCAGAGTACCCTTGCAGTGACTTTAATAACCTAATAGGTTGGACAGCGCTTGTTGCTCAGTGGGTAGGGCGCCATAGACCGAGGGTGGCAGGTTTGAACTTGGCCCTGGCCAAACAGCAATGAAAAATAGCCAGACGTTGTGGTGGGCACCTGCAGTCCCAGCTACTTGGGAGGCTGAGGCAAGAGGATCACCGAAGCCCAGGAGTTGGAGGTTATTGTGAGTTGTGATGTGATCACACACTACCAAGGGCTATGAAGTAAGACTGTCTCTTAAAAAAAAAAAAAATATATATATATATATATATATCCTAATAGGTTTAAATAATCTAACAGGATTGTTGTGAGCATTGTTACTGTTTTAAAAAACAATTACATCTAAAGCATCACAAAAATAGAAGCTCTTATAATGAATTTTTTGATCTAAGAAAACTGAGTCACTTTATAACCCTTACATAATCCTAAATATAATAATGTTTACCTTGGGAATCACACTGTTCAATCTGGTTGTGTCTGTTACACTGACACATGTACCTGTCTTTAATTTTTCCTTCTCTAAATTCTGAATGGCTTTGGTGTCCAAAGTACTGGCCCACCTCTCAGTATTCTGATCCCATCCTGAAGAATATATCCTACCCCAACTCTGCAGATCATGCTCTCTCCGTGCTGTACAAGGCCACATAGGCACCCATGTCAGGTAAAAGGGAAGACTTGGTGTAGTGAACAGGGCAGTAGGGAAGAATCTGGAAAACCGATTCAAGCTTCAGACCTCTTACTAACTAGTGTGGGACCCCTGAGAAGAGTAAGGGTGTTCGGCATCATGATGAATGGTGTGATACTAAACTATTTCAGACTTCGATCCAATGTGCTCTCATAAAACAAGTCTATAGAAAGTTGCTTGTTGCCTAAGAAATGTTGTTTTTTTATCCGTATATTATTAAGTTCAGGCATGAATTTATAACATCTACAATGAACCTAATACAGTGCCTGACAAATTGTTATGCTAATTTTATTTTTCCTACTTTTCTTTTCTTTTTTTTTTTTTTTGCTTTTCTAACTTCCTTCTTTCCTTCCTTTCTTTCTCCTCCCTCCCCTCCTCTCACCCTAACCTTTTTCTTTCTTATTTTTGTTTTGCTGCTATTTGTAAAATGAGTATATTTAGCTCTCTGATCTCTAAAGTAGATCTCTCTTTCAGCTCAATGAGTTCATATAAGTGGAGGATGAAGATGGAGATTCAGCCCTCTAATTATTCCCGAGAATTTATGGTCACGCCATGCTGGGTGCTGACCCTCTGTTCTGGAGTATAACCTCCTTTGCCTCCGTATCTAAAACACTTTAAAAGAACTAAAATAATAAACTTGGAAATCTGGCACTTTTCCTGAATCTAAAGTAGATCAAAAGTGCTGAGATGAACGGTCTTGGTCAGATTCCCAGATAGGAAACCTGAATCAAAGATGTCACAGGGAAATTAGGAAGGCTAATATTATAACAACTGAGCCCTTCCCGAGGAATGTCTATATTTCTCTTTGGTAAGGTTACAGGCAGGAAATTGGTAGTTAACAAATCAAGCTGAAGAACACCGTTATTTCCCTATTATTTCAACCAATTATAAGAGTCAAACTGTATGAAATACAAAGCAAAATTTCTTCCTGGTATTCTACACAACCCTGAGCCAGATTTGCTCATCGAAAATTTCCTGCAAATGTATGAGTCAATTATCAGAAGTTACATGAAGTCTCATAGCTTTAAGGTAGTGTTCTTAGTACCTTGAAAATGGAAGAATTATACAGCTAAAAGGGTCATTAACTTCTTGTACAAGTAAAACCTACAACTTAGTTTTTAGGGGAAAAAAAGGTGTTATTGCTGAAATGTCTGAGTTTGAACCTCGTCTCAGTCACTTAGGGCCCCGATGCCTCAGCCACATCTTCTACAAAATGAAGAAAATCACTGCATCACTTGGTTTTTGTAATGAAGAGTATAAGGTCACATATAAATAAGGCACTTGGCACAAAACTAAGGGAATTTTTGATATATTTTTAAAGATTTAATAATTGGCTTTTACTTTGATCAGAAAATGAAAACTCACAGAGGATAAACAACTTGCTCATGGTGACCTGGCTTCTTAGTGGTCTTTTAACTACCTAAGTCACAAGTCAGGGTCTTTTACTGATAATTAACTCAATCAAAGGACATTGATCTTGTCATAAATAACAGCATTTGGATAGCTGGAGGGTTTCTGGAGTATTTTTCTCATTTTTGTCTTTGCAAATTGTATACAAGTCAATTCTTTGTAGAATGTTATTTTCAGAAATTTCTTTTTTTTTTTTTTTATGAAATCATAGCTGTGGACATTAATGCAGCCAAGGGGCACAGTGTGCTGTTTTTATATACAATTTGAAATATTTTCATCAAACTGGTTAACGTAGCCTTCATGTTGTCTTCTTAGTTATTGTGTTAAGACATTTATATTCTACATTTATTTTCAGAAATTTCATTTGACATGGTAGATGTTTGTGCTTATATCCATACTCAATTTCTTAGTCTTTTATTTTCAAGAGATATGAAAAAGTTGGGTGAGACTATGCCTGACCAGAGAATTGGTGAATATACGTTAACATACCAGAAAGTACAAGATACTTGAAACCACAGAACTTCCTAGTGGTTTCTGTTATTAAAGTTTAAGTAGCTGTTTATTTTAAAATTATGATATTTAAGCTATAGAATCAAATTATGATTTTTGCTATGGAATAAAATATGGACCAGTATACTGTTTCTCAACATGTCATCGTGAATCATTAGTGTCAGAATGTCCTTAGGTGCTCTGTAAAAATGTCTTTTCCTAGACATCTCTTATGTACATAGTGATTTAGAATGTTTGAGTTGACACCAATTATTTCCGTGGCTCTTCACCTACTACCAGGAATCCCCATGCTTATAAATGCTTGAATTTTTCTGAACTGATGCTTAAATGCAAAATTAGAGGCTTGAGTTTGAATGCTGGTACTACAACATTGAGATTGTACACTGTGGTGCAACTTAATCTCCTTTCCTCATCTGTGAAAAAGAGATAACATTAACTACCTTTGTCATGGAGCTAATGAATAATTAAAAAAAAATCTGTAAAGACTCTGGCACATCCTGTGGAGTTTGGAAGACCTTCCTGTGTGATTAAGACAGGCTTGCACCCTTTAAATTACAAACCTCTGAATTAAAATTTGTGGTGCCCCTGAAATCAATGTTGGATTGATGACTTACTTGTTCTATGTCCAATGTCTAGGAAAAAGAGAAATTTCAGAGGACATCTGTTAATAATATAGTTTCTTCTAATTTATAACCATCTTCAGACCCATTCCTAGGCCTCTAACTTTTCTAGGTTTCTGAAATTGATGCAGGTGACCCTAATTCAGTACAAATACCAAGGATTGGGTGTTTTCCCATGTATGCTATAGAGAATTAATCTTGTAATATGCTTCATTGTCAAATGTGTTGAAATCTTCCACAGCCTCTACACAGCCATGGAGATGTCCCATTCATAGTAAAGGCTACAAAAGTCCTATAGCAAAAAAAAAAAAAAAAAAAAACTTGATTTACTTATTTAATTTGGTATACTGAAACTTTTTGTTTAAAAAAACATTGTTAAAGCATAGGAAGTAACAAGACTTTTTGGTGTAAGTGATCACAAAGCACACTTTCTTTTCCGTTTGTATTTTCAGATGCCACCGAAATTGGGACCAATTATTTCCATGGTTCTTCACCTAGTACCAGAAGTTCCATGTTTATAAATGCTTAGATTTTTAAGTAACTCCAATGCTATTAGAGTTATGACCTAGGGCAAAAGCATATCTGACTTCAACCCTTAATGCTTCACTTAGCACTGGATTATCTGAGTCAAATTAAAATCCACACACCTCTATTTTTCACATCTGTAAAATGGAGCTAACAGCACCCACCTTGAAATGGTTTTGTGAGAATCCTATTCATTGGTATGCATATTTATCCTAGTTTAGGAGATTAAAAAAAAAAAAGGTCCATTAACATATTCCTGATCCCATTGTTGCCAGGAATTATAACCACAATTTCAAATATCCAACTTTTGCTTTTACAATAATTTCTAATCACCTTTTTTTCTTTCAGTCATTTATTTTTTCTTTTTTATTTCACAGAAATAGAAGAAAACAAATGATTAGTTTCCACTGTTTGCCCTGCTAAGGTACAGTTCATGTTACAGTTGAGTCTTTCACCAGGGTGTGTATAACCCCCTTACATTGTGTATAGTAGGTGAGACTTAGCAACCCCCTTCCCATTTCACCCATCAAATACAATGGCTTGATCTGACTGTCAAAATAAGGCAGGTTATTGGTCATAATCATAACAGAACAGAGAGAGAGACTAATGAAGCGTTACAACACCAAACTCTCATCCCAACAGAGGGCCTTTCTGAGAGTCATTCCTGTATCTGTCTCTGCTTTCTCCTCGGCCACGAGTGGCATCAACATCTGTTAAATCCTAAGCCAAGTGTAACAGAGAAATGAAAGCTGCAATAAGAAAAAAACACATGTTGTATATGTGCCTTACTCTTTTGAAGCAAAGTGTGGCTTGGCTAGACATCTTTCCATTATCACTTTTTTATGCTGACAGTGTTAAGGTGGCACAGGGAAGTGGTAAATGGATAAAAATGTTCTAACCCTTCTGGTAGTTAAAAAAAAATAGTGAAAGCAGCATGATCTTGAAGTCTCTGCTAAAGGCAAAATGTCACCAAGAATAAGGAATCAAAAATAGGGTCTCTTAAAAATAATTGATCAGAGCTACTTCAGGTCAGACTTACTGGTCATCTGACTTGAAATGAGCCACATTAATTCACAGGTTGTTCCGCAGAGGCAAAATCCCCCTCTGTGACCTCCAGTACTGCTTCTAGCCCAGATTTTACATCTTGTCTTTGAAATGTTTCAAGTGTGCCTCATTCTGAAAAGGATATTTCTAATAACAATGTGGAAGGGTTATTATAATCAGGGACAGTTTGACAAGACCTGTTACTGAGCCTCATGCAGTGGACAAGCCTTAGTGAGTTCGATGTTCCCCAAGCTATGTTTCTCAGTTATGCAATATCACTCATTTTTTTTTTTTTTTTGGTAGGCAACAGCAAACTAACAATAGAACATGTTTTGGGAACAAAATCACATAACCCAAACTCATAAAACTGATATAAAAGTCACATTTTTATCAATTGAGTATGAGATACACAAACTGTTAAGTGATCTGAAATAATCAAAATTAACCATTTAACACAAATTTATCTGGGAAGACAAATTGCAATATAGAAATTCCTGAACTCAAAATAATAGCTTCTTTGGACAGAAAGCAAATTCGATCTTACCTATTATTGCACACTTTAAGTGAATTTCTTTTTAATTTCATTTTGTTTTAATTGATACTTGATAATTCCACACATTTATGGGGTACAGTGTGATGTTTTGATACATATATACACGTATAATCATCAAATCAGGGCAATTAGCATGTTCATCCTGGTAAGAGCATTCAAAATTCGCCTCGCTCTTTTGATAGATATAATGGTGTTGATTATACTCAATCTATTATAAAAAGAATATTGGAATTTTTCCTCCTAACTGTAGCTTCATGAACTTTCACTAACTTCTCACCATTTCCTTATTCCCACTACTCTTATGAGCTTCTGGTAACTGCTATACTATGTTCTACTTCTATCAAATGAAATGTTTTAGATTCCACATATGAGTGATAATGAGGTACATTTCCTTCTGTGGCTGGCTTCTTTCACCTCATGTAACATTTCTAGGTTCACCATTATTGTGACAAATGGCAGAATTTTTTTTACAGGGCTGAATTCTAGTCCTTCATGTATCTAGATCATGTTCATTTCATCCATTCATTCACTGATAGACAACTAGGTTGTTTCACTTGTTGGCTATTGCCTACGATACTGCTGTAAACATAGGGATGCTGACTCCCTCTGACATACTTATCTCATTTCTCTTAGATATATATCCAGAAGCAGAATTACAGAATCACCTGGTAGTCCTTTTATTAGTTCTTTTATTAAATTTTGAGAAATCTCCACGTCAACAGTATGTAAGACTTCCCCTTTCCCCATATCCTCCCCAGCATTTGTTATTGCTCCCCATTTTGATAGCAGCCATGCAAACTGGGGTGAAGTGATTTTGCACCATGATTTTGGTTGATACTTCCCTGATTATTACTAATGCTGATTATAATTTTATAGGCAATTCTTTTGTCTTTTTTAAAATGTCTACTCATATATTTAGCCCCATTGTTAAATTATTTGGGTTTTTAATGTTGAATTTCTTATATATTCTGAACATTAATTCCAGGTCAGACATGTAATTTATGAACATTTTCTCCAATTCTGTAGGTAATTTCTTTTCTTGGTGGATTGTTTTATTTGCTGTGCAAAGAGGCTTTTTAGTTTGATATAATTTAAATTGTCTTTTTTTGCTTAGGTTGACTGGACTTTTGTAGTCTCATTCAAAAAAAAAAAAAAACAACCTTTGCCTAGTTCAATATCTTAAAGTGTTTCCTTAATGTTTTTCTTCTATTAGTTCATAGTTTCAAGACTTACATTAAAGTCAATCTATTTTGAGTTGATTTATGTAAGTGGTGAATAATAAAGTTCTAGTTTTATTCTTCATGTGGATAACTAGTGTAGTTTTCCCAGCACTAGTTATTGTGTGTTCTTGGCTCCTTCATCAAAAATCAGTTTGCTGTAAATGTGTGGGTTTATTTCTGAGTTCTCTATTCTCTTTCATTAGTTCAATGTCCTGTTATTATACCGATACCATGCTGCTTGAGTTACTACTGCTTTATAGCATATTTTAAGTCAGGTAATGTAATGTCTCCAGTTTTGTTCATTTTTCCCAAGATTGTTTTGACTATATCAAGTCCTTTTTGTGTCCTTATAAATTGTATAATGTTTCTCTATTTCTGTGAAGAATATCATTGGTAATTTGATAAAGATTGCATTAATCCTATAGATGGCTGTGGATTACAACAACAATTTAACAATGTTAAATCTTTCATTCTAGATATCTTATATTCAAGAGATCTTTCTGCTTATTAATACCCCCTTCAGTTTTTCATCAATGTTTTATAGTTTTTATTCTAGAGATCTTTCATCTCCTTGGTTAAGTAATTCCTAAGTATCCTATTTTTTATGTAGCAATTGTAAATGCAATTACATTCTCAATTTCATTTTCAGGTAGTTTTCTGGTGGTTTAGAAATGCTATTTATTTTTGCAAACTGATACTGTATCTTACAAATTTACTGAACTTATTTACAAGTTGTGACAGCTTCTTCATGATATTTCAGTCTCTAAACATAAGATCATGTCACTGAAAGAGGACAATGTGACTTCCTTCATTATCTGATTGCCCTTTATTTCTTTCTCTTGGCTAACTGTGATGGCTATGACTTCCAGTACTATGTTTAACAGAAGCGGTAAAAGTGGGTATCCTTGACTTGTCCCATATTTTTGAGAAAAATGAGGATCAGATTCCCAAGCTGTGAGATGGGAGAAATTCTCCCTGTAGGTCTTTACACAAGCAGTTCAAAGCAGGACCTTCAGTGAAAGTGGCTGAATTTGAGCCACAGGGAAGCTTTCAGGTTCACTGCCGAAATCCTTGTCAGTGGGCAGGTGTGTCTCTCCATTGAGGCACTTGTGTGTGGTATCCCTTGGCAGATGGTTTTAGTTGCAGACTTGAGGCCAAATGAGGCTATAGCCAAGCCTTCTGTGAAATGAGGTCATTTGGGGCTTGAACCTGGAAGCATAATCATCATATCAGCTACTTGGATGCTGGTTTCCATTCTCAAAATGATTCCCCTTATTCTTGGCCTTCATTAGATTTGACAACCTTTTACCTAAATCCTCATGCTCCCACAGAGACTTTTGTCTGTGGATGGTACAGAATTCTTCTTGTTGCGAAGGACATGAGTTTGTTACCTCCTGTTCCATCACGTTACTGATGTTATCCTCTTTAAGTGCATTTAAATTTCTCCTTCTTACTGTAGGAGTAAAGGCCTACAAGGTCACAACCTCACTTTAGTTTCTCTTTTGCCTCAAGAGAATGGCCTATAAAAACCTAAGTGTGTACATTCCTGATGATTTGACCTAAACTCTTTCTTTATAAAGTTTTGCTTTTTCAGGGAATCATTTTTTATTTCTCTAATTTTTTTTTTTGCCATTTTATGAGCTCCTAGTATGTGCCTGATTCTTTACTATGTATTAAGCATGTAGAGTTAAATAAGAAAAAGCATATGATAATGACTTGGGCCGATGTATATTAGCCATAAAAAAGTTGAATTAAAGTTAATTGTGAAATTACTTGATGAGTGGTATAGTAGGAATAAGAATAGGGTTTCATATAATCCCAAAGACGTGGAAAGATAAGCCAAATTTAAGGAGTTTGGGGAAGGCACTTGGATGAGATATGATTTCAACCTTGTTATTTGCTGACAATGAAAACTGCTGCTGACTAACTTACTCTAGTAGTGAATGCACAAACACTAAGGTAACCAATAGCATTTACATAATAGGATCAATAGTAACAATTCGCAAAGGAGAGAAATTAGAATTACTCTAGCATTCTTAAAGCAGGAATTCATGGACCTTGTCTCTCTTTTGATGGTAGTACCATAACTAAATTCCGATAATACAGCCACTCCATTGAGATACTTCAGAAGCCCAGGAGGGGTCTGGAGTCTCAATCTGGATACGTCACCTATGCTGAGAAGGGCAGGTTAAAGGAAATGCTCATTGAGGAGCCAACTCAATGCATCCCTTGATTCTCAAGGACAAATATTGGTGTGTGCCATTAGTCACCCAACGAGACTGCCGTGCCAGATGATATGGATAGTAATCTTCAGTGTATTTCCACTGTTCTCAATAAAAAGTTCCAGCAGTTTAATTCAGCTTACAGGAACATTTATAAACTTTGAAGGACTCTGCTTATTTCTCTGGTCACATCTTGAAATCAGAGTCCTGATCATACCAACTGTCCCTCAGTGTGACCAGACATGTGCCCAGGCTCTTTCTTTCCTGTAGGGCTTTACTTGGCTATGTCTTCACCTTGCAGCTACTTTGTGGTCTCCATTCCTGTTTTTGATTGGCTAATGTCTCTCATTTTTAACTCCTAACTATAAAGTCATTTATAACAAGAAGACGTCATCGACCCTCAAATATTGCTCCTTTGAGGAACCCATAAACACCTGCCTCTCCACCTGTCACACTATTGGTCTGTCATCTGTCCTCCTGGGACAGAAACTGCACCTGTCCTATTTATACACTATTCCAAGGACCTGTCAGAGCACCAGCACATATAATTTCTCAATAATCATATGCTAAATTATTAAAATTGAGTCCTAGCTTTGAATTCTGAATGTTCATTTATTTGTACTTTTTATAATTTTCTGTAAATTATGCTTCTCTTTAACCATCTCTTTGCATCTTAATAGTTTAGTAATGGGCACGTAGCTCAATAAATATCTGTTGAATAAACACCAGTGAGAGTGTTTTTCCTGTGATATTATAAAATTATATGTTTTGTGTAAAATATAAATGCCATGTTTATAGAAACCGGTCTGTTACTTCCGCTACTTTCCCAGGGCCTGGAATTGGACTTGACATGTAGTGGATAGCTAATATATTTTATTAAATGAATTGGTAAGGTTATTAATTGTCAGTAATGTCAACATGAGATTAATAACAGTAAACTATTCTTGTTGTAAACAATTTTAGAAATAATTGAGACTCAGTGTCATCATAATGGGCATCCATTGTAATTGTGCAGTGAGGCAATGGCTCAGGGACATATAGAGTTTTTAAAAGAAGAAAAGGGAGATCAAATTAAATTTATGGCCTAACATTTCTGTTTCTCCTACACCAGATACAGAAAGAAATCAATGAGTATTATTTTGTATACAATATTGATGAATATTCTACAAAAATATTTAGTCAATGCATTTGCATTGTTTTATTAAAATAATAGTTCATATATGCTTATCCTTTTACCTCTGCAAGTTATATGCAGTAGAGGAAACTCTAAACCAGGCATCCTCAAACTATAGCCCAGGAGCCACATGTAGCTCACCTAGGACATTTATCCAGCCCGCTGGGTGTTTTTGCTGCCGCTGCCTGTCCTGCTTAGCAGCAGACTTGTCCCAGGGCCTGTAGTCCAGCCCTCCAACAGTCTGAGAGACAGTGAACTGGCCCCCTGTTTAAAAAGTTTGAGGACCCTGCCTTAGCTAAGATTTTTCAGTAGTTGCTTGGGAATCTCATTTCCCACCTTCACTCCCTGTTTTCCTCACATTTATTTCAAGGAGAGAAAATATTTCACCTCCGCATAGCTGCAATTGTCTGTTTGGGGTGATGAATGCCATTTAATTTTTGTGAGTATCCACCTGGCAGGTTAGGCTTCTGTGCACATCAATCCTGAGATCACATCCTGGATGTAAGACTAATAATGGGAGACCAAAATTGGCTCTGAGCACAGCAATCTTAAGATAGCCTTTCCCTTAATATTATTAGAGGGAAAAATACATGTGATTTCTCCAATTGAAATGGCAAGCACAAAAGGAAAGGAAAAAATGTTCAAAGTGGCAGGGTCTTTGCTTGCTCAAATTCTTAAAATCTGGCCTAACACACAATCTCATAAAACACTAAATGAGAGAAAAAAGGAAGAAAAGTCATTTTTTTGTATTCCCTCAAGAAAGCACAAAGAGACAGATGGCCCAAATGAGAGAGTCCCTGGTCAGATAAGTCCTTAATAATCTTCCTTTGCTCTGACCAGGGAAAGCATGTAGTGACTGTGTGATGATTTTTTTCTCCCAGGAGAAAGCACAACATGAGGAGAGAAAGATGGCTAAAAATGGTCACATCTTTGACAACACGGGTTATCATGTTTCATTTTGTTAAGTAATAAAAGAATAATGGGACCTTCTCTTTTGTATCTTGCACTATCCTTACTCTGGTATAAACCCTAAACACAAGAGTCCAAAAACAGTTTGATTTCTTTTTTTTTTTCTGTTATATAAGGAAGAAAGAACAAAGAAACTTATTTTACTCTGCCTTTGGGAAATGAATAATGGCAAAAAAAAAAAAAAAAAAAAAAACAAGGAGAGGAAGAAGACGAAGCAACAGCCCAAACCAACAGAATGTTAAAATAAATCCTAGGTTCTAAATTATCATCTTCACAGAACTGTTTATGATGCTTCAACTTTATCCTTCAATAGCAACTAAACTGATTTGGGTACTGGCCTTACTCTAAACTTTCAGTTCCCATAGTCAATAATACTTAAGGTTGGAGATCCTGGTTTAATTAGCATTAATCCCTTCCACCATTCCTAACTGGAAGGTAAACATTTCTTTTCGCAAAAACTCAACACCAACATCCTTGTATTATAGTTAGAAGAAATTTAGGGTGGAAAGCTGAGTATCAGAAAAACATACATCTGAAGCTTGGCTAATTCTTTACAATACGTCCTACAAGAAAAGAATAAAAAAAGAAGGAACACCAAGGCAGGAAGTATGACTTGACGGAAGGACAGTTTTGCTTTTAAATCCTACCTGTTGGCTATGTGGATCTGCTCTAATTATTGAAACAGAGGGCAGTGTAATTTCCTTAGATGTAAATAGAAATAATTTGTGCTTCAGGAAGTTGTAATGAGGTTTAAATAGGAGGCTAACTATGAACCACTTGATACAGTTTAGATTTTTTCTTACTAGTATTAGATCAAATATTTATGACATGTAAACTTAAGTGTGCAACTTCTATATCTGTTAAGAATTAGCCAAGCTTCAGATGTATATTTTTCTGATACTTAGCTTTCCACCCCTCACTGCTGTATACCACTGCACTCTCCTGTGAAGTACTTTCCTTGGTAAGCTACTCATGGATGATACCAATGTCGAATTCACCCTTCGCAGCAATTTTGGAATTCTTTTTCTGAAATGGCCATCAGAGATATCCTGAATTCATCAAAATGTCTTCCTTTCAATATTTCCTTTATCTTTGAGTAAAGCTGGCAGAACTGTTGAAAACATTGCAAACATTTTTCAAATTATGAATAAAAATCATTCAGCTGACTATCAGAAGCATAACAGATCAAGTAAACATCAATAGAGAGAGTTAAGAAAATCTTAATTGGAAATCGTGGCCAACACACCTCATGGCTCTTACATCACCACAATGCACCAGCTCACAGGGAACTCTCTGTGAGGGAGTTTTTAGCCAGTAAACAAATAACTATATTAGAACACCTTCCCTACTCACCTGATCTGACCCCAAGTGACTTTTCTTTACTCAAAGATAAAGGAAATATTGAAAGGAAGACATTTTGATGAATTCAGGATATCTCTGGTGGCCATTTCAGAAAAAGAATTCCAAAATTGCTGGGAAGGGTGAATTCAACATTGGTATCATCCATGAGTAGCTTACCAAGGAAAGTACTTCACAGGAGAGTGCAGTGATATACAGCAGTGAGGTGAGTAGTACTTTTTGCAGGATGGGTCCATAAACTTACTTGTCAGACCAGACATATCAATGAATAGCATTACTGTCATCCCTAAAGTCTTGGTTTTCAGAGTCGCTATCTCTTTCTTTCTTTCTCTCTCTCCTTCTCTTTCTCTCTCCTTTTCTCCCTCCCTTCTTCCTTTCCCTAACAACATCTAATTAGTTGCTACCTTAATGTACATGCTCAAACTCATTATAGCTCTTTCCCTAACTACAGCCTTCCCATTATGTAACTCTTTCCCTAACTACATCTCATTAGTTGCTACCATTAATGTACATGCTCAAACTCGAACTTCCACCTCACTAAACTCTCATTTATTTCATATCAAAACATTAGACACTTCAATTTTTTTTAACAAAGGAATCAGAATAATCCTATATCCTCAATATTGAGAGAAAGATGTGGCAGATGGATAAAAAGCTTTCATTAGATTGCACCATTGATACTGTTTTTGCTCAAAGAGCAGCATTCCCAAATAGTGTAAAATTGTATGAATAGAAGTATAAACCATGAAAACTTGAATAATACATTCACAACAGAATTGAGTTCAAAAAGTCTTATACTAAAATCACATTAATGAATGGATTTCCATCTGTAACATTACTATGGGCAGTGTGTCTTAAGTTGAATTTAGTTTGCACTATGTGCTAAAACACCATTCTAAGTGTTTTACATATATTAACTCATTTCATTTTCTAAATTTCCCACTAGTTAAGTGGTCTTTTTATACCCTTTTTGCAGACTAGAAAAATAATACACAGAGAGCTTGATTGAGGAACCTGTAAATAGTAGAGAGCAGATTTGAACTCAATAGCACCGGGGCTCTTAGCTACTAACTACAGTGCCAGCCCAGAAACGTGAATTATTTTTGGAAGAAAATTAACACTTGGGATGACCAAAAGATTATTATTTATTTACTTACTTATTCATCATGTGTCGTGACCAGTCAGGCCCCTATGGCCCTGGTCTCTCTTAGTGCAGGAAGGAACCAGGCAAGAGGCGGATCAGAAGTACAAGCTTGTGGAAGGCGGGCTAGTCCTTACTTTCTGGATAGCCTGAGCAACCCCCCACCAGCCTTTTATTGAAATGGAATGATACAGATGAGGGGAGTAATTAACAATGGCTACCTGCTGAGGGCACGGGCTCCTTCTCCATCAGGAGCTCCTGTGGACAAGTCACCCGAGAGTGCGCCCCTCAGCTGTAAATCATCTTGCTTAGGGGTCGTCTGTCTCTTGGCATCCTCTACAATCGTGTTTTAATTTAGTTTTCAAAACCGAGTCTGTAACAGGCAATGTGCAGCCTGGGTATACACATCAGTGACAAAGCAGATGTGTGTTTGCCTTCATGCACCTGGGTGTTGAATTAGATGCACAATGTGGAAAGCGAGGAACAGAGAAAATGTAGGGCCGTCCTAGACCTTTCTTATACAACTGGATGGTGGCATTTTTAACTAGGAAGGGTGGACCTGAGGATTATCTAGTCTCAGATTTAATGTTCAGTTAATTTGGCAAAACTGCACCATTTTTGTTTGTTTTTTATTGGTTGGTTGGTTGGTTCATTTGCTTTCACCTGGAGGGAGGCACACGATTTCTCAGATTTCTCTTTTTGTCATAACGATATGTGTCGTTCAAGACTGAGAAACACTAATAAATTGGATGTGGGAAATCGATGCATTTAAAAATGGAGGTGGGAAACTGCTAGCTAAATTCTATCAATTTTTTTTAAAATTTTCTTGCTGGATTACTTTTTTGAAGAGAAGTGTCTCTTCATATCCCATCCAGTTATACAGCTTGATTTAGCTGTTTGCAGGGATGCTATTTTGTTTCACATCTTTATTTTGGTTATACACATTTTTTTCCAGAAAGTGTGACCTTGAAGATTTTGTGTTGCTTATTTGAAGGCAAAATTAGTTTTCTCAATGTATAGAAAGAAGCTTGGCTTGGAATAGCTCTTCTACCTCTACAGAATGAACAAGATGAGTCTTTCTTCTGCGTTGTTTACAAGCAATGCTACAAATTACCACGGCTTGCTTTCCGAAATTTCTGCTTGTTTCACTTTGCAATGAGATTTTATGCAGAAGCATAAGAGAATCTCATAATGAGGTCCAGTAAAACAGGGAGGTGCAGCTACTCATGTATCCATCCTCATAGGGAAGGGGACCTGGGGGATGCAGGAGTAAATGATTCTCAGTGGAAATGAGTCAAAATCACAATGACCTACGGCAAAAATTCTCTGAGCTCTGTGGCAAGTGGTAGGAAGATGAGGGGAAGAACTTCCATGTGACTACAGATTATTTTATGCAGATAAAGTCATCCAAATAGTCTCTCCCCAGATGAACAGATAAAAAGTCTGTCTGGGCAAGATGATGGATGGTTCCCAATTTCTTCTTTCCTCTGGTGGCGAATCTTCCCTTGTTTGTGATGAGTTTCCCTGGACGGGAGGGCTTAAATCCATTGCATTTCTTTCAGAGAGGCGTTCTCTCATCAGGGAATTCCAGAAAAAATCCTTCCCTGTGCTTTCAAAAAATGAAAGAGGACCAGATAGATGAGGGGGTAGAAAAAAGTCAGAGAAATATGGTTCTTAGGCATATTTCTGTGGCCTTTTGATTTTCTTTAATTCAGAACACTCAGCATGCCAAAACACCATATTTGGGGTAATGGTTTCTGAGCCCCACCAACATAAGAGCTTTTCAGAACATATTGAGAATTCACTTATTCATTCACTTATCATTAATTCATTTTTACATTCAATGTATGTTTTTTGATCACTTATACTGTACCTGAAACATCAGTTCCCTTGGACCTAGTGGTTAAGGAAATGAACAAAATTAACAAAATTATTAAATCCCAGCTCCAATAACATTATTTTAAATAGGGAGAGATAGATAAACAATCCATAAATGAACAAATTCATATTATATCAGGGGAGAGTATGACAAGGAAAAATCGAGTAAAATACTGGCACGGAAAAAAATTGCTGCCGGTGAGAAGGAGCTGTATTGAAAAGTAACACCTGAGCAAAGGTCAAGCCACGAAGACAGAGATCGAGGGGTCTGTCTGAGAATAGCAAAACTCACTCATTTACTCACTTTTTTCAGAAATGTTAAAGGATTCTCCTTTTGGAAATATCTCTGCTAACCACCAAAGATAAAATTATGAGTGAAGGGTCATTGTCCTAAAGAAGTTCAAAATAACTAATACATTTTTATTCTTTTATTCATCATGTCATAATGTTACACAGGTGAATTGAATCCTAATCATTCTTAATATGAGTAAGAAAACACATGCACTTTCTTTAAAAATCAGAAATTCTCAGTATAAAGAAGAGATTTCACTTCCTGTAAGATCTTTCTGCTCATATGTTGAAGTCATTTTCAAATTCTCAATGTGGGCTCATTAAAACATTGTTAGGTAGTTTGAGGACAGAGATTCATTCTCAGCTACACGGAGCACTTTTTTCCTACAGATTGTTTTGCTTCTCCTCATTTTTGTCTTCCTTTCTAAGATGGAAGTTTCCTTAACAATTCTTCGGAGGCATAAAAAAGAGAAGTAGCACAAGCAGAGAGAGGGTAGCTGTTCTTGGAGATGTGTAATGAGAGCACATAAGACAGAGTCTCCCCCAAGGCAGAAGAATGAGAGCTTAGCTTTCCAACTCTGCATGTGAAATGATCCACTAATTAGTAGTCCTAAATGTTAGGGAATGAGAGACGGAGAAATAAAAGCTGCTTATATGATGTTTTGTGTATGATGAAAGTGTTACATAAAACTTTACTTCTTCATGGAAAATACCGCCCCGTAAAAAACCGGTGCCATAAAGTGTGTTACTTAAGCGGGTTCCTGCAGCTGCAGACTGATTGAAGCCCAGCAGGTACAGCTAAAATAAACAAAGACCACCTGCTACTGGAACAGGTGTTGGTGTCCTCATTTAGAAACCAAACTAAATGAGAGGATGCAGAGGGGTTAGGAGAGACCATTGCTTGGATTACCAGGAGCTTGGCATTGGGTAATTCATCGCTGTGTGTCCTTGAACTTAATGCGGTTGGTTTTGACTTGCCAGGTAAGCTGACGGTGCCTTAAGGATTAGGTTTCCATACAATTAAGAAGCCCTATAATTTCTCCTGGTAGGATTCCTTAAACTTGGTGCTGGTAACCGGGATGGCATTTTCTCTCCTTTGTTTTATTGTTGAACTCTCTCACCCTGTACTACTTAAAATCATTTACAAGACACAAATTGTTGAGCAGAGCGCCTTTTACTTCCTAACGCCAAACTGAAACTATACAGCATAAATGAAAGGGTATTAACATATTACTGGGTAATATGTTATGAGATTTGATGAGTGACTTTTAAATGTTTTTGTGCCATTGCAGTATAGACTCTTTTCTCCTGCTACTACCTTTTTTCTTTTTCTTTTTCCTTTTTTTTTTTTTTTTTTGCAGTTTTTGGCCGGGGCTGGATTTGAACTTGTCACCTCAGGCATATGGACCAGGCGCCTTACCCTTTTGAGTCACAGGCACTGGCCTGTTTTTTATATTTCTTATGGCTATTCTAATGCTGCTGAGAGGAGGAAAAATGTTACTTAACTCCTGCTGCTTCCTTTCTTTTTATATAAAGTAAATACCTGGTGGTCATTTTAGAATCCTTCTGAGGATCGGCAGAGTCTGGAGAAATCTTGGGCAGTTCCCCAGCTTGTTTTCAGCAGCTTGCTACCGTGTTTAGCTTGCGGTGTATCTAAGTTATCTTATGGATATTGTTGTAAGATGGAATAAAAAAAAGTAAATGTGAAACTGTTTGGACTATTTCAAAGTGCTATGTGAGTACACAAGGAAGTTTCAATCACAGTTTGGCTTAAAGCCCTTAGGAGATAGATATCACAGTTTGAAGTAAGTTGTGAAACTCCTGACCGTGGACTTGATAATGGGGAGGGGTGGTGACTATTAGGAGCCTCTGACAGAGGTTAGAGCTTGAGAAAAAGAGCTCACAGGAAACTCTTGGAAAGACGTTATTTATATCCCTAAGTTTGAGATCACAGTGACAGTGTATGACATTCTGTAGTCACTTGTAGGAGATCAAAACACAGCCAGGAGCTGCTTGGAGAGCAGAGCAAGGGAGAAATGGCTGGACGACACGGACGGTTGACTAGATTTAGACCATGATCAAAAAACAGAAGGTTTAAGGATGGTTTAAGGATATTCCAATTCTGTAGTGAGAGCTTTATAAAGGAATGTTTTAGTTAAGTCAAGGCTGAGTTATTGCTGTAAAGACATAAACTCTACACTTTCAAAGGCCTCACAAAATAGAATAGAGGCTGGCAAGATAGAATTTTGGTTCTTACTCAAATTCAAAACAGATAAAAAGGGGATTTTCTCTGTTTTAGTCATTTGGGAATCCACGGTCCTTCTGTGGATGGCTACTCTAGGTGACTAGAATTGTGTCCTACTCAACTGGCATCAAGGATGCCTTGGGTCCTTCATACTATAGTCCCTCATATATGCAAAGGAAGTTCTCTAAAATATAGCCCCATGCTAAGGTGCCATGTTGGAGGAACTCTACACTATGTGGAAGCATGTTGGTTATTTGGTTGCCTCTGTCTCTTCCATAATCAAGCATAAATAAGACAGACGTTTGGGTGCTTTAGGACTAACCAACGCTCTAAAGAACCATCCAGGAGAGAGAGGTTCTCAATGTCTTCAAGGGATTAGATGCAGAAAATGTCTTGCAATCAGGTAGGTACACAAATTTCCAAGGAATTCAAAACAGTACTCCTGAATTAAGGGCTAGCAACAAAAATTTTCCACAGTCAGAGAAAACATTCATGTCCGTGCCGGTCAAGGCCATTCTTTTCCTGCACTCTGGCTTCTTTTTCTTTTCTGCTTCTTTCTCCCTTGTTCCCAGCCCCTACGCCAGCGTTTTTCAACCCTTTTTATCTTGTGGCACACTTGAACCTACAGTTAGACTTGCATGGTATGCTTAGATTATGTTGATTTAAAAAATAGTCAAAGATATATAGTCAAAGATATACTGTGCTTTGCACTTCTTTCAAAAATAATTTAATTAATAGTCTTTAAAATTTTCACAGCACATCTAAGATCCTTGCACAACACAACAGTTGAAAAATTACTGCCCTATGCTACTGGAGTTGAAATGAGATAGCCAAATGTAGACAGAAAAAAAAAAAGAAGAGGAAAGGATTCTCCCCCACGCTTCTCACACTCTCGTCCTACAACTTTATCAGGAGAGAAAATAGTAACTTTCAATGCAGTTTATTTTTTATTATTTATTTGTCTTTCTACTACACTGTACTAGACATTAATTACTAACCAGAGAACTGTTGATGACCAGAAAGTAAAGCAAGCACCCCGCACACAAATCTAACTTATAATTTCCTTCAGTAAGACAAGAAAAATCTGCCACAGAGAACACATTTTAAAAGGAAGAAGAAAAATAGTCAATTGATTATTCCAGCTCAAAGGCTGTGCTTGTTTGACCTGAGGATGGAATACATAAAAGGCAGTGTACGGACTATTTGAAAGAAAATTTTTGGCAACTAGATAAACTTAAACGGGTTTTGGTGAGTCCTTTTTCTTTTCATAGGAGTACTGATGTCCACATGTATTATATTTGAATACAATTTTCTTCCTTGAGTGGGTGAACATGATTAAATTGTTGGGGATTTATCATTTTTGAGAATTTCAAATTCAAAAATTAGAGAAGAGAAAGGACTTAATGGAAACACTGGTTCTGCACCCTTCCCTAACACTTTCTGCCTCTATTTCAGGTGGAATTGATCCATCTCTCTCGGCTGTAACACTGTCTTTTATATGTGTCTGTTTCTTCCGCTGGATTTGAGCATTTTGAAGGCAGGGATTTTGAACTCCCTTTGTTTTCAACAATTCCCGATCCATAAAAGGTCCAGAAAATAGAAGGGCTCAGTGGTTGGAAAAGGAGCCTGAAAGTTGAGGTTTTATAAAAAATTCCTAAAATTACCTTTTTAAGAAAACAAATTACCTTTTTCTCTTGAAAATGGAACACTGGAAAAAATTAGTTAATTGAGGCTTTTGGATCTTACATTCCTATTAATCAAAGTTTAATGAATAGAGATATATAAGATGTATGCAGACTCTGACAAGTTGCCTGCCTTGGTATCATAATGAAGTTGAACAGCTTAAAAAGTCCCTGTAGTAGAGACCTACATAATTCAGAATTCCGTTGCAATTTGAAAGCAGTAAGTGTGTTAATGTGGAAATGAACAACTCTAAAACAGGAATTAGTCCAAGGAGGAATGACATTTCCAAGGGGGTATTTGGCCTTGGAAAAAGGTGACATGCTTCAAGTCGATAGTAGCTATACCTGTGTTAGGAGAACTTTCTAGAAGTCCATAATATAAACTCTTCTAAACTTAAAATCTGTGTTGCCATTTCCAAGGCAACTTATAAAACTTTCGCATTCCAATAGGAGAAACAATCTCTTTTAATAGATCATGTTGTTACTTATCCACACTTGTGATATTTTTGTTAAAGATTAAATGAAAGTTACTTAAGATTTCTGATACTTTGGAGAAAAATCAGTATGAAAGAAACTCTGAGCTTAATATCTGTCGTCATTGCCATCTTTACTGATCATCACAGGGAAGCGGGTTGCAGGGGAGTGACTGAGTGTTATTTGAAAGGACAAGTGTACTATCAAGGTGTTAAATTAACTATGAGTAATCTCAGAGCTTCGAAATGTTCAGGGTCCTTCTGTTGGATATGAAAAGAAGGTGAATGCAATATGCACAGTATATTTTTCTCCATCCTCCCTTTGTCTTTCGAGGTCACCAAAATGATTTCGGTTTGCCAATCTCCCTTCCCATTCGGTAGCTCATCACAGTAACTGCCTCGTTGAATTTCTTTGATGCTGGACATTTCTGACATGCTGAACTTTTAGCGCTCGAGGCTGTTTCTCCCACATCCACTAATTGTATTTAAATAGGAGCTTTCTCTCATAAAATAGCAAATCTGGATTTTTAGAGCAGGGCAGTTAAAGCAGCACTGATGCAAATCCAAGAATGATCCGAGACCCGGAGCCCGGTCAGCCGAGCACAACACAGCAGCAGAAAAGCAATTAGTTTGTCCGTACTTTCCAGGGGCAGGTTTCAGGGCTGCTGTATTTTTAGCCACCCTTAAACACTTCTTTCCTTTAACACGTTTGCAATTCATCACTGGTCAGTACCCTTTCAAATGTACAGCCTCAGCAAATGAAATTCAGACCTATTGTGCTCTGTCGTTCTTGTTCAGCGATGTAAGACAAAATTTGACATTTGCCATCTTTCTCTCTATAACCAATAGCAAAAAAGGCGCTTACCTGGGATTTCCTGTCATATTGTTTTCTCTGGACCTACATATTTGGCATGAGTGACGGGGAAACTGCTACTCTGGAAATAATATCACAGGAAGAGAGAGAGTAAGGGGACAAGGGCTTTGGTCTGAATTTTTTTCTGAGATTATGTTATCCATTCACACAAATTCTTAATATCAAGCCTTGGTTGTGCTGTTCATAAAATGAGACGTTAAGTTGAAATTATGTTTTCTTTTTCCCCAAATTGACGAAATGTTCTGTTATTATTGTTTTTACCATAGCTTAACTGCGTATTCTCTTTTTCTGAAGCATATCTTTTGTAGTAAGAGTATGTGACTCCTAACTATACAGCTCAAGGAATTTTTAAGTAGGGATGGGCCTGTGCACTGAAGGCTCAGATCCAAGGATGGGTTTTCTGCCCCCAGGATGCTCCCTGGGGTCCTCCCTGAGTCCATGTTCTTTCTTACTCTCTAGACTTCTGACATAGCTTAGTTTTCCTTGCTTTTGAACTTCTCGTAAATGAATTATACACAATGCGGGAGTGGGGGAGTGGGGATTTGGTTCTGCCTTATTTTGTTCAACAGAATGTCTGTGACAATTTTCTATGCCATCATGAGTAGTGATATTTTGTTCTTTTTTTGTTGGTGTGTCATGTCCCATTGGGTGCATATGCCACTGTTTTCAAGTTTTGGTTATCATGAGTCAAGCTCCCAATAAATTTTTGTTAATAATTTTTCTGAAACAGAAATGCTGAATCACAGGTCAATCATCTGGTTCACTTTAGTAAATGCTTTGGAATTATTTTCAATATTCTTTATACCTATTCCATTAATTACTTTAGATTTTTTAAATTATTTTTAATTTTTTTGCCAACCTCATGGTTTTCTAATGGTATGTTATTATGGCTTTTCAGTGTTGAAGCATTTTTACTTAAATAATATCCTAGAGATGAAATATATCATAAGTTTGATGTGATAATTATATATTTCTCACTTACATTGATAAATATGTAATTATTAACAAACAATATCCATCTATGCAGAATTCTAAATACTCCATGTTTACCGTGTTTATTCTAGTTGATTTCTTCATTCCTTTGTGAACTTTTAATTCTAAAAGAGAATGTTTCTACCCCTATAATCAATATCTTTATTAAAATCAAAGTATAAATCGTTGTGAGCTTGCAACCAAAGAAAGTTTTAAGATAGAAAAGGTTTCTAAAATATGCATCTATACCTGACACTAGTATGGGTTAACATAAGAAACTTAGTTTTTGTTACTTATGCTCGTAATGTAACCTTGTGGAAGATTTTATCATAGTAATAACTACAGGGTGTGCTAATTACATATGACCCCTGAGATCTTATGGGTGGCACCTGTGGCTCAAAGGAGTAGGGCGCCAGCCCCATATGCCAGAAGTGGTGGGTTCAAACCCAGACCCAGCCAAAAAAAAAGCATTGGTTTGAAAACCATGTAAGTATTGTTCAAATTCTATATTCTAATGATCATTATATATTACTATCATCCAGTGATGAAAACATCATATCAATAGCAGACAATTTTAGTACATTTGCTTTATAAGGGTTATACTTGCTTCATTGTTGCTGTCTGGATGATCTTAAAGCAGACCTGCTTCTTTGAACTTTTATATTTGCAGAGTAGCCTATCATTTGTTACTGCAGAGGCTATATCAGTTAACAAACTAAAATAAGCATCTTTTTCCAAAATTAAACCCATATACATTTTCTAGTTTCTTTCTTTTGTCAAAGTTTGTTTAAAAAATTGTAGACAGAATGCTCTTGTGGGAGAAAAATCTCAGAAGAAAATAAAAGAACTGGCTTTTGAGATCTCTTTGTATATCAGTCACTCCAAATTATATAATCTGGAGCAAAAGGTTGGTTTTCATGGTGGCTGCATTAAACCTACTAAACCTCTGAGATGAAAATCCTAACACAAATCATTGGAATAAAAGAATAACCAGACATAAATAGTAAAAATGGACTAATAGTGTTTTTAAAAATATGCAATGCAAATTATAATTCCACCTATTTGCAGCAGGCTTATAGGTGGAATTTACAAAGACTAGGTAACACCCACTATGTACAAGCAGACACAGCTGAGTGGCATCCTGTCCATATGGATCATTTCCCCTAAAACAATAAATAGCCTACATGGGGGCAACCTCCATATCTTGGCTTGGATGGCAGGCCACTACCTAGATCTATACCCATTATAACCATGACAGATCTACACCCATTGTAACTGTGATAAAAGAAAGAAACTAAGCACCAGTGCTTAGTTTAATAATGAATCAGCAAGCTCTAGCAGGAGCTAAAAGAGTATTCCAGGGACTGGATTTTGAAGGTGCCTGACCTAGGGGGCTGGAATTTAACAGTGAATAAGCAAGAGTTCATTAATTGTGAACACTTTCTCAGGACATGAGATTTAACACCCTGGTGAGCAATAAAAAGAATGGGACAAAATTGTTGCTAGATTAGCTCTCTGAAATAAGGGGAGAAAATGATGTTTGGTGCTCATTAAAGTAAAAATATTTCTGTTACTCTCACTGATGGTAGAGGAAGGAGTAAGAAACTTAGCATGGACGTAATTGATGTGGCTTGTAAGCCACCAGTGATCCCAGAAGATCAGCCATTGACCAAGGTCTTAGAGACAAGCTGGAGAGAGAGGGGGCAGACGCTCAGTAGTGGCTCTTCTGTAGGAGAGGTAACTCACAGAGCCAAGATTCATAAATTCCATGAAAATAATGGACTCTTGGAGTAACAGAGCCAGAAGGCAGCACTGAACCATCACAGGCCAGGAAGCACCAAACATCTTGATATTCAGCAAAATAGGCAGGTGTTCATTGATTTATTAAACATTTTTCTACCTTCAACTGCAATAGAAGGGCCACTTAACCCCATAGGGGATCAAGAAGCTGGAATTATTAGGGATAAGTAGAATCGACATGTAGTCAATAAAAGTGCTGCTCAACATCTCTTATTATAGACATATACATGTACTCACATCCATAGACATGAGATGAGGAGGCAGAGAGGCTACCCCAATAAAAGCAATTCACCGTATCTTGCCAACTTTCTAGGACTGAGCCAATTTTCTGTTCTACAACCCTTTGAATAGTGGCCGTATCCTTATTAGGCAGGATTCTACCATAAGTCCCTCTGCCAAGGAACCCATAGTCATTTACTCTGACGACAATACACTGTGGGAAAGCAAATACTCAGACATTTTAAGTGTTTCTGGGCACACAGTCTAATACCGGGAGCCTGAAAGTGTTTGTACAACCCTTTGTTAGAGAGGAGTTTAAAGATACACAGGATTCTAGCTAAATCTGGCTAACAATGCAACAGATGATACCTAGATCCCCCCCACACACACACACACTGGCCACTGTCCCAGTCCCTGTGTGCGTAACTGGGACTGCTGTGCTGGGACTGAGCCCTGCCTTGAGTCTGTGCTTGTGCGTTAACATACTGAGGAAGTAAAAGGGAAGCTGTGGAACCTGCCCCTCCTCAACTATGATAGTAAATGAAAACCATATCGCACTTGCACCCCAGGGTGTGGTGGACAATACAGATGAGTTCCATCATCAAAGTACTCATGGACCCGGAAGGGATGGATCCTATTAGGGCTCCTTTCCATTCGTCTGGCTGGCCTCTGCTGAGCTTGAGAGAATGGCAGTTATGACTGCAGACTCACCCATGTAAGTGGTGGGGCCCATCATGGCGGCTGTGGCAGATGTGATATTGGTGCCAAAGCAGATTATTAAAGTATCAGTAATGTGATAAGTGCCCATCAATTTATTAAATACATTTTCAACTGCAATTACCAAACAGGATCCAAAAGGATCAGAGGACCGCATTCATGTGGGGCAGACAATATTTTATAGTTGTACCCCAAGACAACGTTCACTCTGTTACCCTGCTTTATAATACAGTCTGAAGAGATCTTAACTCCTTGGCCACCCCAATACCATGACATTTATCTCCTATTTATTTGTATTAGGTAGGGCGTAAGACTCTGAGACTCCAAAGAGATGGGAGGTTATCCTGTGAAGATTCGAGAGCCTGTGTGTTCAGGAATTAATGAATTAATGGCAGTTTTAGGATTTCTGTAGTCAAGGATATCCTCTCTAAAGTTAAATAAATAAATAAATAAATAAATGAGTCCATAATGCGTGTCCTAATATAAGCAAGCAAGCGTAGTACCAGTTAAGCTTTTGTGAGTTCTGGAGGAATCACATTACACACCTAGAAATCAATTTCTCTTCAACACATATTTAGAGATATGGAAATTTGCCATCTTTGACAGGATCTGGGGAAGGAAGGAGCTCTGGAGCAGTTCCAATCTCTGGCACTTGGTCCAATCATCTCATAGATCCTTTGATTTTGAGGCATCTGAGGTACAATCAGACGCCACATGAAGTTTTTAGCACGACGCGGGGGAGGAATCCCAGCAGCAGCCGTACAGAATGTTGGAAGAACCTCTTGAGGGCACCAAGGGGCAGTTCAGAGAAAACACTTGAGAAAGATGGCATTCCTTCCCTCAGAATTTACTACATACACTAAATCCTAGCCCCTAATTAACTCTCTGTCCTTAAAAGACAAAATTTGTCAGAAGCAGAGAGTGGAAGCAGATGTGATCCTGCTACTGTGGCTCCCAAAGATACTCTGGGGACCTCTGTGTCTCCTCCTGCACAGACTCTGAGGTCTGCGGGGTGGAAGTTCCCATCCCCAAAGCCGTGCATGTCAGGGGACAGAAGAGGTTTTCCTCGCACTGTAAGTTATAGCTGCTGCCGTGACACCTCGGATTCCTCAAGCCCAGGGACCAGTAGGAGATAAGTGCAGTCCCCACACTGTCAGTGGTAATTAACAATACTGAGTAGCAAGATGATGGACAGCTGCTTGTATACCATGGGAGCAGGAGGGAGTCCGTGTGTCACAGGGTAATAGGTTGGGTGCTTCCATACTCCCCTGTCACGTTATAACTGTGAATAAAACCACACCTTGCCCAAGAAAATGATATAGAATAAATATCCTTCCAAATTTTATATGTTGAAGCCACAAGTCCCAGGGTGATGGTCTCCAGAGGTGAGCCCACTGAGAGATGAATGGCCTCATCCATTGATGAGAGAAATCATCTCTTGCATGTCTCACTTGATAGGAACCCTTATCAAGTGAAGGTTTCAAGAGGATGAAACCCTGGTGAATGGGATAGGGCCCTTATCAAGTGAGACACACAAGAGATGATGTTTCTTTCTGCCATGTGAGGACACAGCAAGAAGGCGGCCTGCGAGCCAGGAGGTGGGCCCCCGCTAAGAGCCCAGCTGTGGTGGCACCTTCATCTCAGACCTGTGAGAAGTAAGTGTTGGCTGAATTACCTACTCTACAGTATCGTGTTTGGGTGGCCTAAACTAAGACAGCAGTAAGAAAGTGTTATAATACCAAGAAGGTGTTATAATACCCAAAGGAGGCCAGGGCCTTTTAGAACAGATCATGGAGGAAGGTATTATCACCAGTTGTGACACTGACATCAAATGCAGCAACAGGTCTATGCTTTGTCCCACGAACCTCTCCTAAGTGCTCCCTCAGGAAGAAAAACCATGGGAACTTCAGAGGAGCAGTCTGTGAAAATATCCCTCTCAGATCTACCAGAAGGGGACAGGCATGAGGTTACTGTGAAGTTTATTTCAGCTGCTGCACTCTGAAATCTGTTACTATATTTGCACCAAAGTTAGACTTTCCAATAGCTGTTTCCAGCGAAAGACTGACCTCGGCATGTATTTGAGTGAAGGTTCTCTCTGCTTAAGAGCCCCTAGAATGTTCTGACGGGCGACTTTGGCTTAGGGAATCTCTATCAGCTGCACCCAAATGCTTAGAGCTGCACAGTATTCTGAGATCTGCCTGTCCCACTCCTTCCTTCTTCTTAAGAGGCGGACGCTCATCCTGGTCTGCAGATTCTCCCATCCTCCTAGACGCCTTCCTAAGGCTCTCGGCTTTTCCCTTAAACATCTCTTGGATGTCTAACCTCATCATGGAATCCGCCGTCTGCAGGGCACAGATTGATTTACAGTTGTTTTCAAACACAACTTTACCCATTATGAAATTTTCAAAAACATAACCATCATTATACATCGGTACTGTCAACTTTAATTTTTCAGTGGGTTTCTGTGTCACTGATATGTAACAATAAAAATCAAATAGCACAATCTAAACCAGCCAGAGTAGAGTGGAGACAGGAGAACAGAGTGAGTCCATAACAGGAAATGGACCAGTCTGCTCATAAAAACAAACAAATGAAAAATATTCCAGGACGTTTGCACATTATTCCAATTTTAAATTGAAATCTTTTTAAAAAGATTTGCTTATGTCCTAAATTAAATATATAAAGAATGGAAAAAATCTCAGCAGCTAGGGAGCCAGCCACATACACTGGAGCTGGGGGGTTCGAATCCAGCCTGGGCCTGCCAAATAATAGCTGGGCCTTGTGGCGGGTGCCTGTAGTCCCAGCTACTTGGGAGGCTGAGGCAAGAGAATTGCTTAAGCCAGAGAGTTTGAGGTTGCTGTGAGCTGTGATGCCATAGCATTACCAAGGGTGATAGCTTGAGACTGCCTCAAAAAAAGGAAAAACAAACACCATGTGTACTCATTAAATAATTGGAACTAACCCATGAGCAAACACAGTGCAGAAGATAGGGAAGTAAAACTCAGTGGAAATCACACAGGGGAAAGAAGGGAGGAGAGGGTGGGCAGAACCTTCCCTAATAGGTGCAAAGAACATCTGGGCGACTGGCACACTTACAAGCCAGACTCAAGCATTACCAAACTGATCCAGGTAACCAAAAACATTCGTTCTGCTGTAATATTTTGAAACAAAACAAAACAACTTGGGAAAACAAACGCAATTTGCTTATATGTGCAGCATTCTCGGATAATCTTTTAAATGATAGATAAAAATGATAGAAAATTATTTATTTTGTTTCTTACACAATGTTATTTAGTTTGTCCCAAAAAATCCATTACTCCCAGGCCTTTGAATATATATTGCTTGAGTTAATTTGTGTCCTGGTACTTGTTGTCACTTGACTCAGATTCAATATTTTCCAAATGCATTTGAACTGCATTGAAAATGCAGTTGGTTTAGTTCTGAGGTTTAGCCTTTTATCACAAACAAAACCAAGACTGCTTGCCCACAGAACTGTGAACCTGTAAGCTCTTTCTTCTAAGTTAAGGTAATTCTGTGATCATCACATTCTTTGGAATCACAATTCAGGGTAATGTACTCTGTTGTATACTTTGGTGATTTTATATATATGTATGCATGCACAGTACCTTCCTTGAACCAACAAGCAGAGGCCATAATAGCACATGTATTTTTATTTTCCCAGAAAAATAATGTTCAGAGAGGCTATCCAATATACCTGTCATAAAATTCTATCTATCTTTACGTTTCATTTCAGATTTATTCATTATTATTTTGATTGTAGATGTTCATTTCTTATCCAGTTTCAGCCACTTCTCGAGTTTTTTTTTTCTTTATTAAATCATAGCTGTGTACATTAATGCAATTATGGGGTACAATGTGCTGGTTTTATATACAATTTGAAATGCTTTCCTCAAACTGGTTAGCACAGCCCTCACCTCATTCTCTTAGTTATTGTGTTAAGATCAATTGAGATGCCTGATAGGTTTGTCAAGTTTTCAGAGTTTGAATTGTCTGAATCACTTTTGTTGAGTAGTAGGGAAAAACCCAAATGGTAAAATCTTGATTGATTTTCTTTAATTAAGATAATATTTTTTAATTAAATGATAGCTGTGTACATCAATGCAATCTTGGGGTGCAGTGTGGTGTTTTCATATACAATTTGAAATATTTTCATTGAATTGGTTAACATAGACTTTATGTCAATTTTCTTAGTTATTATGTTAAGACATTTATACTCTACTTTTAGAAAGATTCACTTGTACCCTTGTAAGACAAACCATAGAGGTGATCCCTCCAATCACCGTCCTTCCCCCCTCCCCTCCCCCTCCCACTTCTTGAGTCTTTTCCACATTATTTTCACTTATTTTGACAAAGTCTTCGAAACGAGTTACGATAGCTACCAAACTACAAAGATGGCATCCAGTCTTTCCCTTTTTTAGCTCACCATGGACAATTCTCTTGGTTTATAAGCAAGGGAGAGACAGTTTCCATCCTCTTTCCCTCTTCCTAGACCCCTTTCCAAGAGACACATAGAGATTGAGAAGAGAGAATGAGTTTGTGTAGAACTGACACGGCAGCACCTGTCCCCCGAAGGCAGGTTTTCAAAATCTGCTCATTCAAATGGTAACTGTAAAATCTATCCTTGAAAAGGAGACCTTCAAAGATCTAGCTGTGCTGGTCGCAACGTAAGACTGTGTGTCTAATTGAACAAGCACGTTTTAGAGAGTTCAGTTAGCAACCACACTCACACCTGTCACTAGGTCAGGATTACCGCACACCAAGATGACATTGCCACTTCCATCTGATTCCTGGGTCTACCTATTCAGGTGCTCTGAAGTTGAGAGAGGAATATTACTTACTGATAATTTTAAGTCCTATTCCAAATGCTGACAGTAAACAGCCATTTTATGAGAATGAGGCAATAAAAATGTAAACACATGAAACGCACTAGGGCTGGTAGATGTGACAGACAGAAGGAGCCTGGGTGACAGACGGGAGGGCAGCAATTACCTCACTCTAATTTCCAGTTTTTATGACAAATGTAAGTATTCTGTTTTTAATTTCTCCTACTTAGGTTTTCTATTACTTTAAATTTGAAGCAATCCTATAGCATAGACAAATATAAAGTGGATTTAGAAGACAAATTTGAACTTGGATTTGCAAGACAAATTTACATTTGTTCATTTGTTGACTTATTTGGAAATTGAGCATATTAGTGTACTTCACGTAGCTTAGCTTTAAATAGACTTATTGATTGTATCTTTACACTGGAATAGAATTTTATCCATTATCCAAATTTATATATTGAAATTGAAGTAAAACATAAACATATGCATAATCATATATAATTAATATAAAACTTATTTATATGATACAATTTATATTGTATATGTAAAATTATAAAATATATTATTATAAAAAATTGTATTCCAGAGGTTAAAATATTGTCTGGTATAGAGTTGGTACTTTGTAATTACTGTGTGAAGTTATAAAAGAAGTTATATTGGCTCGGTGCGTGTGGCTCAAGTGGCTAAGGCACCAGCCACATACACCTAAGGTAGCAGGTTTGAATCCAGCCGGGCTGCCAAACAACAGTGATGGCTGCAACCAAAAAATAGTTGGACATTGTGGCGGGCACCTGTGGTCCCAGCTACTTGAGAGGCTGAGGCAGGAGACTCACTTGAACCCAGGAGTTGGAGGTTGCTGTGAGCTGTGATTTCACAGTACTCTACCCAGGGGGACAGCTTGAGGCTCTGTCTCAAAAAAAAAAAAAAAGAAGTTATATTATCTAGTATTAATAGGTATACTAAAATATAATAAGGAAGTTGCATAAATGGTAAACACAATTGAGGGTTACAGATATGATATTTTTTAGGTATAGGAAAAAATTATAAATTCGATATCACAAAGAGTAGAATTATCCTCTTTAAAACTTGCTACTGTGAAAACCCTATTCTATCATTGCTGTGATTCTCTACTACTTTTATTTTAATGACTTTTTGAAGGCTAAGTGAAATATAGAACATATTTACATACCACAATTTAATACGTGTATGCCCGAGAAACCATCATCACAATCAAGTTAGCAAATATTTTCAGCACCTTGAAAACACTCCTTTGTGTCCCTTTAATCCCATCTCTTCCTTCACCTGTGTATGTAGGTGATACCTAACCTGCTTTTCATCATTCTAAGCTAGGTCACATTTTCTATAATTTTATATAAATGATTTATACAGCATATATTATTGTTTGCTTCACTTCTTTCCATAGTCAGAAATATTTTGAAGTTCACATTGTGGTGTATCACCAGTGTTTTCAAATTACTGAATAGCATTCCATTATAAGACTATATTCTACTTCATGAACATTTGAATTGTTCATACTCTTAGTCTATTGCAAATAAAGCTGCTATAAACATGTGTGTATAATCTGAGGAGTTTTTTGTTGTTTATTTGTTTGATTTTTCAGAGTCTCATTTTGTTGCCCTGTGTAGAGTGCTGTACTGTCGTAGCTCACAGCAACTTCAAACTCTTGGGCTCAAGTGATCCTCTTCTCTCAGCCTCCCAAGTAGCTGGGACTAAGAGGTGTCTGCCACAATGCCCAGCTATTTCTAGAGATGGGCTCTCACTCTTGCGCAGGCTGGTCTCCAACTCCTGAGCTCAAGCAATACACCATCGTCAGCCTCCCAGAGTGCTAGGATTACAAGCCTGAGACACTGTGCCTGGCCTATAACCTGTGCTTTCTATGAATCTATATTTTTGTTTCTCTAGGCTAAAAATACAGCAGTGGTTTCTCAGTTGTATGGTAGGACAATGTTTACATTTGAACCTGTTGCTGCCATCTTTATTGACACTGGGTATGTTCTTATGCTCTGCTTCTGGGTTTTTTTTGGGGGGGGGGTGGTTTTAAATTTTAGCCATTTTAATATATATGTCATAGTTATCTCCTTGTGGTTTTAGTTTTCATTTCCTTGATGACTAATGCAATTTTCATGTTTTATTGGCTGTTTGTATCTTCTTATGAAGGCCTGGTAAAGTCTTTAGATTGTTTCAAATGATTGAATATAGAGAGTATTTATATATTCTATATAAAATTTCATGTAGGTTGTATGTTATGAATCTTTCCTCCTCATCTGTGATTTGGCATTCTTATTTTCTTGGTTATTTGTTCGTTTGTTTCGTTGGTTAGTTATTTGTTTTGAAGAGTAAAACTTACTTTTGTTGACAGCCAAGTTAATTTTTGTATTTTTTTTTGCTCTTTTTCTTCTTAGAAATATTTAGCAAACCTAGGATTGCAAAGATTTTCTCTTGTTTCTTTTTTACTCTGAAAGTTTTATGCGTTATATTTTAGGTTTTACATGTATGTCTATAACCTATTTTGTGCTAATTGATTTGTTGTGTTCGAAGGGTCCCATTTGTTTTTGTTTTAGTTTTTCTGTAACAATACCAAGTTGATGTAGTGTCATTATTTGAATAGACTTCCACTGAGTTCTCTTTGCATCTTGGTCAAGTATCTCTATCCTGTCTGAGTTGTCCATATAGCTATGCTTTTGCCAATGCACAATTGTCTTTATTGTGGTGGCTTTATAGCAAATCATGAAGTCAGGTACTGTAACCCAAACAACTTGGTTCTTTTTATATTTGGTTTGGCGATTATAATTGCTTTCTAAATTTTAGACTCATGTTGTCAATTTCCACACCAAAAAATCTTGATTGAATTTTGATTGGTGTATAGTCAATTGATAATAGATCGACTTGGGGGAATTGTCTTCATCACAGTGAATCTTAGATACCATTGACTTCATATATCATTTCCATTTATTTATTAATGAATATATTCTAGCAATGTTGAAAAATTTCAAATGTATGCTCTTCAAGATAATTTCAGAAAGATATAGTATCTAAGTATGTTGAATTGAATGCTAGATGTAGAGGACGCCAGGAGCCAGATGACCTCTGAGCAAGATGATTTACAGCTGGGGGTGGGGGCCATTCGTCTGCAGGGGTTCCTTGTGGAGAAAGAGCCCAGCCTTCAGCACAGAGTCATTTGTTAATTACTCCCTTCCCCGTGCTGTTAGGGCTCAATGAAACGCTAGTGCGAGGTTGCTCCGGGCTACCCTGCTAAGAAGGGGTAGCTCGCCTCCCACAAGCTTGTACTTCTAATCTGCATCACACCTGGTTCCTTCTTGCGGTGATCAAGACCAGGGCCATAGGGCCCGGAGGGGTTGCGACAGCCAGATATCTGTAATTTTGTTGTGTGACTATTCTTCTTCTAAGAAATTGATTTAGAAAATAATGAATTTTGATGAAAATTAATATTCTTTAAAATAAAATTTATAAATCATGGAATAATATAGAAAATAGCAATCCACAATCAGCTAATGTGGCACTCAACCTCATCACACATAGTAGGGACATTAAGTTAGGTGGGGTTTAGTGTAGACCAAACTCCCAGAAGAAGTGAAAAGCAGAATGAGAGAGAGCAAGACCTTGGGACCTCTGGTCTATGGTTGTTAGAATTATGCCTCTGAAACCGTTTTAACTTGCACTACAAAGAAAGAAGAAAATTAAGAGAGAAGTAGGTAATATAGGACTACAGAAATACCTTAGTATCACCTTTTGCCTTCTGCTCTTTCTTCTTTTAAACATAGTTTCTAAAATTGTTATTCTTTCTCTTTTCCAATCTCATATCCAATACGTCCTAGTATAACAACTTAAGGGGGAAGAGCGTCATACCCATACAATTATTTCTGATATCCTAGCGAATTTTATTTTTAAAACTTATTTTAAATGATAAAAAAGGAAAAGCATTTATATTTCTGTCCTATGTAGTAGATTAGAAAATAGCTTTGTACTTTAGAAAATTAACAATATAAGTACACATACAAAGACAATACTTCAAAATTGGGTATTGTTTCACTGAAGGTTTGACAGCCCATTTCCTTAGTATTTTCATCTATTATAAAACCTTTTTGAAGTGGCAATTGTGTGTAGGGGGGAAAGGATCTTAGAAATGTGACTTGCCTTTCTACAATTATCTCTTTTAAAAGTAGCATTGTGCCTGAAGCAAATTAAAATTTTACAAATTAAAATATTTGATTCACTCTACTTTCACGGAACAACTTAAAGCTTTGACAGGTTCTCAAATTGCAATTACTAAAATAAGTATTTCATTTAATAATAATTGGCTTTTTCTGTGGAAAAAAAGATAAAAATCTGAACATATTTGGGATAAAATGAGGAGCCCTAAATGCTTTACGCCATTATTGCTTAAATATCTATCAGTATTATTGTCAATAGATAATTTCTCAGCATCTCAGGGTATAGCTTCCGATGTTCTCATTATGTTCTGGGAGGTCTAATTGAAAAAGGCTACATATGAAACCCATACTCTATCAATGTTTTAGGAATATAACAACATATAGTATTATTTGTTATATTTATGTTTTGTCTGTTGCCTTTTTAAAATTTGTAAACAGTTTATGTAATTGTTCTTTTCTGTATCTTGCCCAAATTTATTGAAGAAATTTACTTTTTTCTTACTCTTCTGAATCTGAACTTATAGTAGTTGACATTATTTTTCTGAATATTTACTACATCTACATATTTAATTTCTGCCTTCCTACCTAAAAAAAGAATCAGCTGCCCTATATCTATAAATCTATAATTATTTACTCTTATTTTATTCCCTGGTTGTAGATTTTCTCTCTGTCTCCTTTTTTATTCTGATTTTTACTTAGGGGTTTGCTCTGCCACCCAGGTTGAAGTACAATGGCGTGATCATAACTCCCAGCAACCCCTGTTCCCAGATGAGCCTCGTGCCTTAGCCACCTAAGTAGCTAGGACTACAGGTGCTATTTATATAATGAATTGTGAGTTCCTTTGGAAAAGAAGCTGTATCCATCTTAAATGTTCCATAGAGAACATAAATTAAAAATAACTGATACACAAGTGTTCACAACTTAAATGCTTGGATATTTTATACTATGAAAAAAACCCTGGTAATTAACTGCTATAATTTATAATTCTGCATATATATTCCTGTACATAAATTCTATTATGTAACATACATTTTTTACATTACTATAACAATACATAAATGCACATACTGCTTACCAGTAACCAAAGCAGTAAGATAGTACAGATAGTCAATTTTATTTTATTTTTTATTAAATCATAGCTGTGTACATTAATGTAATCATGAGGCACAATATGCTGGTTTTACACACAATCGGAAATGCTTGCATCAAACATCAGGGTCAACGTAGCCTTTACAGCATTTTCTTAGTTATTGTGTTAAGACATTTATATTATACAGCTAGTAAATTTTACATGTACCCCTGTAAGATGCACGCTAGGTGTGGGCCCACCAATTACCCTCCCTCCACCCATCCTCCCCTCCCTTTTCCCCTTCCCCTTCTTCTTGAGCTATAATTGGGCTATAAGAAAGCTATAAATTGGTTTCATAGTAAGACAGAGTACATTGGATACTTTTTCTCCCATTCTTGAGATACTTTGCTAAGAAGAATATGTTCCAGGTCCTTAAAGAAAGATGGAGACTTTACCTCCTACATGATTACATGGATGGAGCTGGAGTCAATTTGATTTTTGCTGCCTCTCTCCCTCTCAATCCTCCTGAAAGGTAACTACTGCTTTTAAAATATTAATAAATATCTTATCTCTGCATTTATTGCATTAAATAAATGTTCAAGTTTCTGTTTTAAAAACAAATGGTATCTTTTATTACCATGATGACATTCAAAATGCTTAACAACTGAAATGGCCTAAGCACCAATTAAAGAGCACACATCCCGCTGGGCATGGTGCCTCCCGCCTGTAATCCCAGCACTGTGGGAGCTGAGGAGGAGAATTGCTTGGGCTCAGGAGTTCGAGACTCACCTGAGCGAGAGAGACCTGATTCACGAAAAAAAATGGAAGAGCCCAGCCTGGAGCCACAGGGAGCACCTGTCATCCCGGGGGCTTCCAGAGGCTGAGGCAGTGGGACGCCCACAAGCCAGAGTCTGAGGCTGCAGTGAGCTACCAAGCCACTGCACTCTGCTCAGGGGCATAGGGTGGGACTCTGTCTCAACAACAACAACAAAAATAAATCAATAAAAAGAAAGAAATTAAAGAGGACACATACTGTAAACATCCAGAAGAATTTAAAATCTATAAGTTGGATTTGTTCACTTTTGAGCATTGTCAAATCCTCTGGGTATCGGGTCTTCATGGCGTACTCTTTTAGCCCTCAAATTCCCTCTAAACTCTCGTGATTTATGTGTGTGTGTCTATATTATATATACACGTATATATATAATTTCCGAAAACTTCATTAATGTGAACTTCTTTGACTAATTTTTCTTTAGATTATTATGGTCACCATCTTTTACCTGCTAATTAAGTTCACATCAAAGGCACCAATTAGATTTAAAGGACAAATCTGCTTTTAGTTTTTCCTTCCTTATTGATGTAGCTTCCTCAGCAAGTCTCATGTAAATCCAACGTCACTTTCCCATTGCTTCTGAGATCCTTGAGTCTTCAACCAATTAGGGTCTGCTAAAAGTCTCCTGAAGATCCGTACAAAGGAAAGGCCGCCTAGGATCGACCGGACTTTGTAGCCCTTAACCCCTCTGCTATTTCTGTCCTCTCTACTGGAGCAGAAGTTCAGCATGATTTTCAGTAAAGAGTTTTGTCCTCTGATTAAATCTGCAATGAGCAAAAATTCAGATATGTTTGGCAGAATCAATCTCAGACCCATTAAAATAGCCTTCAGGGCCTGGGTTAAACTAGTCCTATAGCATGCTTTATTTAAATAAATAGCTTGCTTAATCAAATCATAGTTCCCCTAAAGAGCTCACTCATTGAATGAACCTTTTTCCTTTAGGATTCCCCTCACTGCACCCAGATGTAATTTCTTTGCAAACTGCCTCTGGCAATATTTTTGTTCTTTTGGCTTAATGTACAGATTTGAAATCTTTAGCCTCATCCACCATTGTCTTCAATGGTTCCCCACTAAAGCAGTTCATGTGGAGGAATATTTTACCTTGTGGGACTTAGCTGGTTTTTGTACCTGACCTTGCCTACCTGATCCATCATTTTTATGCACAATGTACCATGACATTCCCAGGTCCAGTCAACAGTGAATTGTTCAGCTATCTTCCATTCCTGAAATTATTTTTGACTGGCTCTTAATCAGGACATCTAGTTCAGGCTTGTGGATATTTCACTAACGACTTGGCAGAACAAACTTACTAAATAGGACTATTTGCAGCCACACTATTGTTTTTCTTAAAGCTGGCTAAGTCAAAACACACCAGGAGTATGCCCCAAAGTACACATTTTGGCATGAGATCCATTCTGGAGCTAATGACTTTTGTAGGGTTTTGTTGTTGTTGTTGTTTGCTTAATTGTAGTAAAAACATTTGACACGAGACCTACCCTCTTTATAATTTTTAAGTGTCCAATACTGTGTTGTTAATTATAGGTACAAGTGTACATCAAGTCTCTAGAATATCCTGCATGATTAAAACTTTATACCCATTGAACAGCAACTTCCCATTTCCCTCTCCCCTCAGTTCTTGGAAACACCATTTTACTGCTGCTTCCTACGTTTGAATATTTCAGATACTTATACTAGTGGGAATCATCGTTACTTCTTCATAGTTCTGTGAATTTGGTCAACTAATTTAACTTTCTGGAGTTTCTATTTCCTAGTCAATAAAGTAAAATTGTCTATATTTTACAATGCTGTAAAGATTCCTTACAGCCAAGATACTGCAGGGTGCTCTGCTGCTCAGTAAACATTTGATACACATTGGAATTATCTCCTTCCCCTCCTCACTTTTTCTTTCCCCATTTCTCATTCCCTGTTTCTCTTTCTCTCTCTGTCTTAATCTCTTACTCTCTCACTCTTGCTTTATCTCTCTCCCAATCTGTTTCTCTCTTCTTGAAATAAGTGAGTTGTCATTTTGCTTCCTCCTAACTTTGAGTGTATTTTCATGCAAATTTGCAAGGTAGAACGAGGCAGGTGATAGGCCAGTCTTTACAACCTCATATATGCAAACAGTCCAGCAAACTTCCTATGATCTAGCAGTTCATCTGTAAAGAATCTGTTCTGGCTCGGCGCCTGTGGCTCAATCGGCTAAGGCACCAGCCATGTACACCTAAGGTGGCAGGTTCGAATCCCCAGCCCGGGCCCGCCAAACAACAATGATGGCCACAACCAAAAAATGGCCGGGCGTTGTGGTGGGCACCTGTGGTCCCAGCTACTTGGGAGGCGGAGGCAGGAGACTCACTTGAGCCCAGGAGTTGGAGGTTGCTGTGAGCTGTGATGCCATGGCACTCTACCCAGGGGGATAGCTTGACGCTCCGTCTCAAAAAAAAAAAAAAAAAGAAATGTGTTGTTAGGTATTAGTACGTTGCATTAGGAGCAGAATGCTGCTAATTTCTTCCATGATCTTGATGAGGGAGTACAAAGCCAGGGTGCAGTGTACAGTTAGAAGAACACGTCCCAGGTGGGTTGTGAATTATACTGCCAGATGGCCTCGGCTCCCCAAGGACTATTCCAAAATCCTATGCATTCTTTATTCATTAATTTCAAAATTTTGCCTCACACTTTTGCAGGCATAAGACTTCTTTAAGGGGAAAAAAATTCATTTAATAAAAAAGGAAAGAGTGGATTTTGCGATTACATATGTTTTGCAGGAAAATCTAATTCTATACTTACAAAAAAAGAACTCTAAAT